>JAUCMS010000050.1:7015764-7040188 GCA_032357445.1 Enteromius radiatus | reverse complement strand
TTATGTGCGTACTCAACCCATGAGAGTTGCTGGCACCAGGAAGTGGGATTCTGAGTAACCAAACATCGCAACACTCTGTCAAGATCCTGGTTGGCGCGCTCGGTTTGGCCATTAGTCTGAGGGTGAAATCCCGAAGACAAACTCACAGTCGCCCCCAGTAAATGACAAAACTCTTTCCAAAATTTTGATACAAATTGGGGACGCCTATCAGAAACCACGTCTACCGGGAGGCCATGAATGCGAAAAACGTGATTAATGATAGTAACCGCTGTCTCCTTGGCTGAGGGTAATTTGGGCAAGGGAATAAAATGAGCTGCCTTCGAGAACCGGTCCACTACGGTCAAAACAACCGTATTGCCCAGGGAGGGGGGGGGTGACGAAATCTAGCGCAATGTGAGACCAGGGTCTCGAAGGCACCGACAGCGGTTGAAGTAACCCCTCTGGAGGTCGATTGAAAGTCTTACCCCGTGCACAAGCCAAACAAGCCAAAACAAACTCCCGAATGTCCCGAGCCATGGCAGGCCACCAGAATCGTTGTTTAACCAAAAATATGGTGCGTCCAATTCCTGGATGACAAGCCACGTTAGAAGAATGACCCCACCGAATTACATCGGACCTTAATCCCTCCGGCACAAATAACTGACTCGCTGGGCATCCGGGCGGAGGCGTTACCCCTTCTAAGGCATTACAGACCTTCGATTCGATCTCCCAAGTGACGGCAGAGACAATTAATCTCTCCGGAACAATACACTCAGGAGACACCGGGCGGTCAGATTGATCAAAAATGCGTGATAACGCGTCGGGTTTAACGTTTTTGGAACCCGGACGATAGGAAATGGAAAAATCAAAACGTCTGAAAAATAATGCCCAACGAGCCTGCCTAGAGTTTAAACATTTAGCAGATCGAATATATTCAAGATTCTTGTGATCGGTCCAGACAATAAAAGGAACCCCTGAACCTTCTAACCAATGACGCCATTCTTTTAATGCTAGCTTGACAGCCAGCAATTCTCTATTGCCAATGTCATAATTGCGTTCGGAAGGAGACAAACGGTGAGAAAAATAAGCACAGGGATGCATCTTGTCATCAGAGGCAGCGCGCTGAGACAGCACCGCGCCTACCCCCACCTCTGATGCGTCGACCTCCTCCACAAACTGACGTGATGGATCAGGGGGTCGGAGAATTGGAGCCGAAACAAAGCGACTTTTCAGTTTGGTGAACAAGGCTTCCGCCTCGTTGGACCACCTGAACACGGTTTTGGTGGAGGTCAAGGCAGTCAGAGGCGCGGCCAGTTGGCTGAAATTGCGAATAAAACGCCGGTAAAAATTGGCGAACCCAAGAAACCGCTGCAGGGCCTTGCGGGAATCAGGGGATGGCCAATTTACCACAGCCTTAACCTTGTCGGGGTCCATGAGCACCCCCTCCGGCGACACGATGTACCCCAGAAACGAAACGGACTGTGCATGAAACGAACACTTCTCCGCCTTGACAAAAAGCCCATTCTCTAGCAACCTCTGGAGCACTCGCCTGACGTGTTGAACATGTTCCTGGAGAGAAGAAGAAAATATCAATATGTCATCCAGGTAGACATATATGAATTGATCGATCATATCTCTCAACATGTCATTAACGAGTGCTTGAAAAACTGCAGGACAGTTTGATAATCCGAAAGGCATAACGCCATATTCAAAGTGCCCTCTAGGGGTATTAAAAGCAGTCTTCCACTCATCACCCTTCCTTATGCGGACCAAATGATAAGCATTCCTTAAATCCAATTTGGTAAAGATGGATGCTCCCTGCAAGCGTTCGAAAGCCGAAGACATCAACGGCAAAGGATAAGTATTCTTTACAGTGATGTTGTTTAACCCTCGATAATCAATACATGGTCGCAGGGAGCCATCCTTCTTAGCGACAAAAAAGAACCCCGACCCAGCTGGAGAAGAGGAAGGGCGAATGAACCCAGCTGCTAGAGAATCAGAAATGTATTTCTCCATGGCCTCCCTTTCAGGAGTAGAAAGCGAATATAATCTGCCCTTAGGCGGAGAAGAACCTGGAACTAAATCTATAGCACAGTCATAGGGACGATGAGGAGGAAGAGAAGCAGCTTTGGACTTACTGAACACATCCTTCAGGTCTAGGTACTCCGCGGACACGTTAGACAGATTCACCTCCTCATTCTGCACAGAAAGACAAGAGACAGGAGCACAAGCAGACACAAGACATGAAGCATAACAATCCTCACTCCACGCCGTTACAATACCCTGACCTCAGTTCACTGTCGGCCCATGCTTAACGAGCCAAGGATGACCCAAATCTATAGGTGTCAAAGGAGATTCAGTAAGATAGAACGAAATTCGTTCCATGTGATTACCAGAAGTGATAAGAGTCAGAGTGGGTGTGGCGTGAGTGACACTGGGTAAGGATTGTCCACTGAGTGCTCTTACTGTTAAAGGGCGCTTAAGAAGGTTGACGGGAATGTTGTACTTCATAGCAAACGAAAACTCCAGGAAACTCCCCTCTGCCCCGGAATCCACAAGGGCACGACACTCCAGATCTTGACTGGCCCACTGCAACCTTACTGGAAGGAGAGTGATAGACGAGGTTTTGTAGATATCCGCTCCACCCGACAGCAGCCTAATTTCTGTGGCCGGGCTCGATCTTTTACTGGACACGTAGCTAAAAAATGACCTGCATCTCCGCAGTATAGGCACAAGCCCATGCTCCTTCTCCTCTCTCTCTCCTCCCGGGAAAGCCGAGCTCTCCCGATCTGCATGGGTTCATTAGTAGCCAGAGGTTGAGCAGAACACTCCATAATTCCTTACAGTAGAGGAAGGAGGAAAACATTGAGCGCGTTCTTGTAGGCGCGCATCCACGCGTAGTGCCAGATCAACCAGTCCCTCGAACCTTGCAGGTAAATCCATCAGGCAGATCTCTTTAAGGACACGATCGTTTAACCCATGCAGAAAGATATCCCACTGTGCTTCCTCATTCCAGCCACACTCAGCCGCTAGAGTGCGGAATTCGATAGAATAGTCGGAGACAGATCTTTCATCTTGACGTAAACCAGCGAGTCTACGTGCCGCCTCGCACCCTGCCACGGCGCGATCAAACACAGCTCTCATCTCCTCTGAAAGTCTCTGAAATGATGAACAGCAGATGTGTTGGTTCTCCCACACCGCTGTGCCCCACAAAGCCGCTTTGCCAGTCAACAACGTGAGAACAAAGGCTACTTTAGCCTCCTCAGAGTCAAATGTCTGTGGCTGCAGCGAGAAGAACATGGAACATTTAGTTAGGAATGGTCGACACATATTTGGTTCACCACCATACCTCTCAGGTGACGGTAAGCGAGGTTCAGGCTGGTTACGATCCGGAGGACTGGAAACTACAGGCGGTGTGGGTGGCGCTGTGGGAAGCGTCAGGCCCTGCACTAGTGAGGAGAGCTCGGATACCTGCGCCACCACTTCCTGCATGGCGTGTCTCACCTCAGTGATCTGGGTGTCTTGGTGATCCATGCGAGCGGCGTGATTAGCAAAAAAGTTCTGAACGTGAACTGCATCTGCTGCTTCCATCTTGGTCAGTTCCTACTGTTATGGAATCAGGAACACGGACAGTAAGTGGAGAATTCACAGTAGAGGATCAGCAACAGCACGAATGTCCACATGAGACAACAGTCGCAAACAGAGTCCGAGGATAGGAGCGAACGAACTCCACACAGCCAGCCAGCAAGGCAGAGGAACTGACGAAGACAAGACAGGTTAGCAGACAATAAATAGTGTGGGATAACGAGTCACAGCTGTTACCAATTAACTCGTTACCCACACTCAAGCACACACTCATTCACACACACAACAGGCCAGAATGAGAAAGTGAATCCATGAAACGTGAAACATTTAGCCAAAATATTACAGAAAACCTTTTAAAAATGCACACTATTAGTATAGCCTAATATTGAACAGTGAAAAGAGACTAAAGGCTGGAATAAAGTACACCTGAACAGATTTTTAAAACAGAAGGCGTAATACACTTACAGGCTCTGTAAATAGTGAGAAAGGAAAACCGAGCATCATACACTAGCTACATGACCGGGGATCATTCACTACCGGTCTTTAAAAGTTGTTCCGATCACAACAAAGACCTATGACAAATGAAAACAAATGCGTTCTAAAATCGTCTGAGAATATCAAACATGTTTGATTTATTCAGACTGGATAGAACGAATGTCTGAAGCTAAAAAATCAGAGTCTATGACCATAATACATACTCGATTTCTGATATCTATCAGCTTTAATCTGCAGACTGACTTTCCTCGACTAGCGTCAATTTGTTCAGACTGTAAAAGCGGGAGAAAATCGGGGCAAAAATCGCGTAGTGTATTCCAGGCTTAAGCCAAACACATTATGGTGCATTGTCATTATGCAGTGAATTTGTAGAAATACATGACCATGACCAAAATACTGTGGTTATGTTTTCAGAAAATACCAAGAGCCAGATGATTACAAATATGTGGTTTATTATTGTTCATAAATATTTTATCCATATTTTGACAAACAACCTCTTAAGCACAGGTTGCTTTCAATTATTTACAGACTTTAATGTTCAAGCCCCCCCAAATCAATAGTTTCCCAACGATGGACATTATTTTTTAATGCTGAACAACATACGGTTTATGAACATAATTTCAAAATCTAAGAACCTTCTGACAATTATATTAACAATGAAAGTTGAATGCTTGCGTACTGGTGTAGAGTAACATGATTCTGATTGTCACATCATGACAAGCTCATACATAGTAAATCATGGACAGAACATATTTCATTCTCATAAGTTCTTCTGGTGGCCTTGTTTACAAAAACTAAACTAGTCAAAACTGATTAACAACAACAACAACAAAAATCACTTTTGTACCACTTTTGATTATGTAATATTTTTAATATTTAATAAATAGACCACTTTATTATTTATGACACATTCACATATATGCATTTGACAGACACTTGTCCAAACAGACTTATGTTGCATTCAAAGTATATATTAATATATTGTTCTGTATACACTGTAAAACGTAACATGCATTATTCCGCCTCAGCGTCTCTTATTTTTCATAACCAACCTGTATAGAAGTACAAGAAGTTAATTAATGCTTTCTTTATATTACTTACATCCCTTCAGTCGAGAGTTTAATTAACATATATTTTAAAAGCTGAAGGAGGCGAGATGAAGCATGGCATAAGGAGCATATATTGAGCATAAGAACACCATCTGGCAAGCACTTCACACCACACTGACAAAAACAGATGTTTCTAAGATCCTTCACTCCATCGTGTTCTTTGTAAGCTGGCCAGCATCAAGGAAACATGCTCTCAAACGCAAATCAACAGTTTCTCAAATCCCCTCCTCTTCCCACCTGTCTGTAACTTTTTACAGATGTCAAACAGATGTGATTTGCGGTAAAGGTCTTGTCTTCATTAGTACTAATTTGTCACCATGAATCACTCTCAAAATATTTAACTGAAAATTCTTTCAAGCTTATTATTAGATACAGGCACATATAAGAACTTCATTCAGTACTGTGATTTCTGAGTCATTTATTTAAATAGATACATTCTTTTAAGTATCTGTAATATATACTACAAACAAAAGTTTGGTGTCAGTAATGGTTTGTTTGTTTGTTTTTTGTGTCTTATGTTCACCAAATACTTAAAAAAATGCCATTTATTACTGTGATTGCAAAGTTCAATTTCTTTTTGAACATTACTTATATTACCGATTCTAAAAACAGTTTTACTGTAATTTATATTGATTAAATATGATTCACTCTGACAAACAGAAAGCTCAAACGAGCAGCACTTATTTAATGCATCCTCTCCAAATACAATTATATATATATATATATATATATATATATATATATATATATATTACTGCCCCAAACTTTTGAACGCTAGTGTACATTTGTACAAATACTATATATATATATATATATATATATATATATATTTATACACACAAACATTTTGTACAGAAGTTCAAAAATAAATTAATAAATATTTAGCATGTGCAATTCCAATATACTTGTTTTATAAAAATGCAATTAAATTAATAATCATTTAGAAACATTTTTAAATAATAGATATTATAATATTAAATGTATCATGTAATTATACAAGGACTACAACAAACAATGTGAAGATTGCATACTATACACTATAAGATTTAAAAAGAAAAAAAGCCCTTTTGTCCGATGTGAAACAATATGAATCATCACAAATAATCCGTCATTTAAAGATAAATTAAAAACCTTAAACCAAACAAAAGCAGCAATGTTTACATAACTTTACTCAACTGTTTCTTGGCATCCAAAGCTCTACTCCGCACACACTGGAATGGCACCTTCATCAATAACCACCTCTTTTTCTTCCTCCTCAGCACATTCTCTCTCCTGCCTCAATGACCTCTTGCGCTGCTCTTCTAGGAACAAACTGGAGTTGGACGGGATACAGAACTCACGGAAACACCTCTTGAAGTTTTCATCCAAGAAGGCATAGAGGACAGGGTTTAAGCAACTGTTAGCATAACCCAAGGCAATGCAGAAATGCATGGCTGCCATCAAGGACTGGCTGGTACCAAGATCCACATGCCCCAAAGCCTGGATCAAAGTTAAAACCTGCACCGGCATCCAGCACAACACAAAAGCAGCGACCACAGACAGTACCATGTAGGTGATTCTCCTCAGATTCCGGTCCTTCTCTCTAGAACCAGACAAGAGACGGACACTGCGCAGGCGTCGTACCATCAGCCCATAGCAGATGCTTATGATCACCACAGGAATCAAGAAAGAGAAGAGGAACACACAAATCACAAATACAGGCCACCAGTGTTCTCTTGTTTTAGGCAACTTCAGTATGCACTCGACACCTGCACAGAAAAAAAGTCTGGGAATTAATTGATAAAACTGGTTTAAAGTAGTTCCATGATTTACAATCAGTCATGAGCGCAATGCAAAATCGTCCACAAGAGAATAGGGATGTAATGGATACATATTTATCCTACTATTTAAAAGTGCACATATCATTAAAAAAATGCATTTATTTGATCAAAGATAGAGTAATAATAGTAATAGTTTTTATTAATATAGAGCCTTTCCAGAGCTCAAGGACACGTGAATGCTTACGTACTGATTCTGATTGTCAAATCATGACAAGCTGTAATATTCTGAAATGTTGTTATGTGTTTTTAAATACAGTTGTGTTGCTAAATATATATATGTGAAGACATTTTCTGGATCAATGAAAAGTTTTATTTGAAATAAAAAAATGTTTAGTAATTTAATGCATCCTTACTGAATAGTTTTTTGTTTGTTTGTCTATATCTTACTGGCCTAGACTTTTGAACTGTTGTGTATGTTTCAAATACCTAAAAAAATTTGGTAAAATTTTATTTTACAAAGGTGGTACTTCCTGTTGCTGTAATCATTGTTCATGTATACAGTGTCACATATTTTTTAATTTAACTGTTAATTTAATATTGCATTCTTTACTAAAAACCGCAAACTCTCCTAATATAAGCATGACTTATTAATCGTGTTTTTTTTTTCATTAAGCTTCCACCTTTAAGTTGCAGGTGTTTGTTTTACTTTTATGTATAAAAATCAGTGCTGTCAAATAATTAATCGCATCCAAAATAAGTTGTTTACATAATATGTGTATACTGTATAATTTATTATATATATATATAAATACAAACACATGCAAGTATATATTCAAGAAACATATGTTAAATATTAAATATAGTTATATATAATATTCTAATATAAGAACATAAATGTATATAGACGGTTTCATCGGGCGCATGCGCCTAGACCCAAGTTAACTTCCGCTCTGTGTTTGTAAACTCATAGCTGTTTTGTCTACAGCCGTTACCCGCGTAAGTTCCATTTCTCGTCCTTAAAGCTCCTCCTGCTGCCAGAAAATGAATTTGCATTTTTAATAAATTCATATGATTTACGCAGCAAACGTATTTTGCTTGTTATCAAATACAAATCTTCTCTAGAAGGACTGTTGTTATTGATTCTGTTGGAATCTCTAGTTAAGTTAAGGCCACAAAAACATGCATGCGCAGTAAGTTTCTTTATGTTGTCGTTGAAAAGGTATATACATGTAAATATTTTCAACATATGTACTGTATGTGTGTGTTCATATATATGGCCAGTACATAGATTATGTAATCCAAAATTGATTTTGGATGCAATTCATCGTGACTGTTTGACAGCACTATTAAAAATGATCCAACAAATATCAACTAAAAATTGGTATTCCCCTTGCAGGTTGGTAAATGCAACAAAAACTTAATTTGTGCACCTTTAATATACAGTAAAACCACAAATATAATCATTTGGGTACAAGTGCCTATATAAGAATAGGATGGGGCATCAACATGACAACATCAAAATAGCAACGACAGATTCTCATTTTCGTGACTTAATGAACAAACATGCTTCGGGGTGACAGGTTGACACAGGATAATGAGAAAAGAGAGTACCATAAACATCCTTCTCCTCCTCCACCTGACCCATGATCATAACAGGCAGTCCTATGGCTGACGCCAGCACCCACACAGCCACGTTGATCAGCTTGGCCCTGAGCGGGGTACGAACTGTCAGGGAGCGCACAGGGTGGCAGACGGCTATGTAGCGGTCCACACTCATTATGGTCAGGGTGAAAACACTTGTGAACATGTTGTAATAGTCGATGGCAACCACAGCTTTGCACAGAGCCAGACCGAAGGGCCAGAAACCAAGGATGACATCCGTGCCTTGGAAAGGAAGAGTCGCCAGGACAAGTGCATCAGCCAAGGCCAGGTTAAAGATGTAAATGTTGGTGGCCGTTTTCATCTTTGTGTACCTGAAGCAGGTACAAATATCACTTTCCAATAACTTAAAATAACACATTTGACATTTTACTTAATTTATATGAATTAATATTTCATAATATACTTTAGTCTTAATAATAAAGTATCTTTTTTATGAAAAAAAATAAATAAATACACACTAGATTAAATTATACATTTAAGAAATTATGGATTATATGTCAAATATAAGCAAATCCTATATTGTTTTTTGACATCTGAACAATCTGACATCATTATGACATCTTTCTTGACCTTAGCATTATTAGTTTCATGCTCAACTATTTGTGCTACAGGAATGCTATTTATACATTTTATAAATAAAGGGGGTAGAATATTTAAGATTTGTTTTTAAATCAGAAATCAGAAAATCATTTGGTGAAAACCAAATTTCAAGTGAATTTCTCTTCACAGTTTCATATTATATTTAATGGGAAATATTTTATCTTTGTATTTTCTTATTCTTGGAGGGTATTCATGCATGCATAACACAGTATTATGATATATGAAAGTATTATTATATATTGATTGTCTGCCATTTTTTGCAATGCCCTGCTAAATTACATGACCTATTGACAAAGAGAAGGACAAGCAAGAGCATCATTTAAAAAGCAAATGACAATAACTACAGGCAGATCAGTATAAATAGCTGATAAAAAAAACATCACAATAATCCACAAGTAATCCACACCACTCCAGTCTATTAATTAATATCTTGTGAAGTAGCTGCATCCATCAAGACATTTTCACCTGTTGATAAACAGAGTTTCGGGAGAAGCGCCAACGCATGATTAGTTTCAACTGTTACCAATCCTAATCAGCCAATTGCATTTTATCCAATCAAATTCATAAGCCTTCCCCTTAAATATGCCCTTTTCCTTCCCTTCCTTATCTCGTTACGCATCCCTCCTCCACCTCTTCTCCACCCTATTATTATTTTTCCGCTTCTATCTGCTAGGTATACATCTCAGAGGGCTCGGCGTTCGCCGACATCCCGGCTCGCTCCCTGTACAGCACGCCAAATACGCCTAAATTTGTTCATCATAAGGAAGCGCGAACTCGTGAAATCTAAATTATAAAGCAGCCGTGCTTATCTTCAAATATTATAAAATTTAAGCATAGACTGTTTCTTTTTGGATATGAAAGAAAGATTATGCCAATGATGTTGTGAAAACATTGTTAAAATACTCAAGAGGTAGACTGACGCTTTTCATTCCAAATTCAGTGAAGCTCAGAGACAGGCTGTGATCTTAAAAGGTAAAGAAATTGCAGGCGGTGCTTGGTAACCAGCCTAGCAACAGGTTTTAAAATAGGCCCAAAGGACTATATATCAGAACGTCTGAGTAATGACCATATAAGTGAATGCATGAACACACACATTATAACACTAAAGACAAAGACTCATTGCCTTTCCCTGTATTCACAAGCACAAGCATGTACAACTACAAGGAGGTTTTCCCTTCAAAAACATGAGGTGATGGAGCAAATCTATTTTCTGACTTCTAATTACGAAGCAGTTTTCCTTGTACATTATCAGCATGGAATTCCTTCATAATTATACCTTCAACATAACACAAGCAGAGAGGGGACTAGACAAAATTACTACATGGTCATGTTAAAGCGAACAACCAGGCGAAGAGTCTCTACACAATCAAACCTACATGAATCCAACCATGTTTAATGATTATAAAGCTCATTGTGTATTCTGCTAATACGAACTCTTGCTGTGCTGATTGAAAAGCTGTGTCTTGGCCCCCGTCTACAGCTGTTTCACGACATGGAGGTTTGGACTAGAACCAAATGTTTATTTAGCGATGTAATGAACAAGCAGGCTTGTAACACGAAGCTGGCAGAACAAGTGCTACAATAGATTAGCTAGCACCAGAAAAGAGAAATGCTGTTGCCTCAAGCTAATATTTCACTGTGTTAATGTACAGTTCCTACTACAGGGCAAAAACATGTCAAGTGCTCTAACTGGTGGCTAACAACCCAAAAATTAATTACAGGTCTGTTCTGGTGATGACAAAGCCATAAAATCAGTTCAAATATCAAAAGAAATAGTAACCAAAAGAAAACTATTACTATTTAGGGAAAAACACTTCTCATATCTTATGTTGCATCCAGTTTTTTAGATTTTAAATCAAGCAAATGCTTGTTTTAAGTGCATTTTTGTTTATAATAACTGTGTGAGCACAAAATCTATGCTGAAACAAAACCAGCTGAGAACTAATGAACTGTGAACATTCAGGACTGAATTGGTTCTCCTGAAATAGGATCCAAATAGGATCCATACACTAACATTAGGAAAATGTTTTGCTTTTATTGAAGATGTAAATAATAAGAAGCCTTTCAAAAAAACAACCCCAATTAATAAAAACATAATGATGAAAAAATATTGCAGCAAGATGGATCTATATAACAATGCTCTTTTTTAACCCTACAAAGCCTGTCAGATTCATTTCTTAGGCATTTACTTGATTATCCATACATTACTAGAAAAATCATGTTAAAATGTAAGTATCAAAAACAATACAACAAGCTTCTCAGTCATCTCTCAATAATCACTGTATTAGATTGCAATATGTGTTTTGCTTCCCACAATTAAAACTAAAGAGCTTTGATCATAAACTATATAAGCCTTGAAATGTCATCTTGCAACAACATATCATTGGAAGTTAAAATAACTGCATTTATATGTATTTATATATTGTAGGTAGTGTGCAATATGACTGATTTACATTTCAAGCAATAAGAATTTCATCTTACTATTAGGCCATATAAATAACAACATCAGCAATGCTGAAATTGTTTGGGTGTTTAAATAAAATGTAGGTGTTTTTCTCCTCATTGAGTGTGAGCTCCTTATTTTTTCAATGGGCAAAGCCTGATGTATCCATTAAAAGAAAGATGTATATATATATATATATATATATATATATATTTCTGACTATTATTTTATAGCAGGTTTAGCTTTGAAACCATACATGCATTGAACTGGTTGACTTCCTCTATACACCTCTATATTGAGCTCTTCTTCAAGCACACACACTTATAATGCTGCCCCGAACACTTATTCTCACCTGATAATCACATACATGACCAGGCAGTTCCCCACGAGCCCCACCACGCACACTATCAAGTAGACGACAACGACGGTGATCTTTGCGCCCTTAGGTAAAGGCTCTTCTACAACATGTAGCTCACTCAAATTGCTCTGAAAAAGCGAGTCGTTAAACATCTGTTGGACGTCGGACAACTCGAGCAACTCCATCGTGAAGAAAGCACCCCAAACTGTTGAGAAGAGAAGCAAGTAAAAAAAAATACCTAGGTATCACAATAAGCAATTTAAAAGAAGCAGTGAATAGGGTTTAAACGACGCCTACACCCTTTCACATCTTTATATCCTCTCTGAGGGAGCAGTATGAAGTACTTACATCACTAAAGTGCAGATCAGGCTTGAAGTGTGTGACGTTCTCCGGTAAAACTGAAGAGAGATGGATCCATCTCAAACTAAGAAAAAAGAGACACTTAAGATTTTATGTTCAGCGAGACGAATCTCCTCAGCGTAGAGTCCGTTCACTTCTCGCACATCGTTACAGTAATCAAACATTGCGCGTGCGCGTGAATGTGTGTGTGTGTGTGTGTTCGCGCGCGCGCGTGTGTGTGCACAAGTTTAGCTCCAGGGTTGGTTGCGGTTGCTACACTTTTCATTCGTTGTTGAATATCTCTGGTTGAACAAACATTGACATACCCTAGGCAGATACAAAGGAAATATAAAAAACGAGCAAATTTAATTCCATAAATATAGCCCAATGGTCTTAACGATATTTACAATCTTTGAAAAATGGTCAAAATAAATAAATAAAAATAAAATAAATAATAATAAAAAAATTACTAAATTGCTACTAGAAAGACTTAAAATGTTATTTTTTAAAAATTAATATAGCAGTGTCAATATTGGACAGTTATGTCTGCAGTGTTTTAAATAAGCTTAAGCCTATCAATGGAGACACTGAGGCATCCAGCCAAAAGTGCATTACTATAATTAAATCTTAAAGTTATGAAAGGATGTCCTAACTTTTCAGTGTCTGGAACAGGTAGAAAATTCCCATATGGATTTATCAAAAGTAAATGACTTGACATAGTCTTTAATGCCCTTAATGTAATCTGCCATCTTAGAAAACCATCAAATTTCATCTAGTCTAGAGGAAATATAGAGCTGCATGTCTTCTGCAACAATGCGAGTTAAAGGTAAATAATCCTGGCTAAAGGAATATTTACAAACAGTGTATATTGCTTTATACAAAAGGAAACTGCCCTCTGCTGAAGGACATTGCACAAGATTTGAAGATTTTAGATGCAGCACTGAGAAAGAGATATTGTAATGAAAATTATGTGCCATAATCCATTTAAAGGCCATTAAGCCAACCATGTGTCTTCCGATGAGACTAGTTATTTAAACAATTAAAATGCACAGAAATATAAGGATTCGAAATTTCATAATGCTTTCGAAATCACAATGCATGATATGGAAGCTTTACTATTTAATATTAAAATTTTAAAAACTACACACTGCTCAGTATACAGCCCACAGAGCTAGATAAAATACTCACATTTAACCTTGAGAGGAAAATTTACAATGCCTTTGCCAGTGCCATCTTATTTACAGTGAAAGCCTTTACTCACGGCTGTTGGTATTGATGCAGTATGACAGAGAGAGAGAGAGAGAGAGAGAAGTGAAGCTGGAGAATATTTATAGTGATGTTGTGCTGAGGGCTACAGAGTGTTTATAAGGCAGCACACACGGCTAGCACTACTGCACTTCGTGGTGGAGATAAATGAGGGGATATTTTGTATCCCAGTGGAGAACACTCACTGAAATGTGAGGCAATCAATTTTCGACCTGCACTCACAAAACAGCAGCTCTGAAAAGCAGAGGTGGGAAAACTCAAAGCGGTGCCAGGGAGAAAATGAGCTGGAGAGGAAACGGAGATGATAGCGGTGACAGGAAAGAGACAATGTGGTGACAGGTGGGGGAGAGACAAACGGTAAAAACAAGTAATGTGAAATGGACAGTGTGGATTGTTCATTTGATATGCTCTTCCTCACCAAGCTAGTTTAACGCTATATGTGCCTCAAAGCATGTGTGTTTAAGCAGAAAAAGGCATGCTATATAAATTTCTTTCTCTCTCAAAAGAGATTTTGTGTATATAATTAGACAAACACAAAATTACCCTGTGGATAAGAATCACCATTACATCACAATTAAAAGCCCTCCAGTGCAATTTAATGAGGACTAATAGCTAATAGAAACACTTAGAAAGTCTGAGATAATGAAATTCACAATGCCAGTGACCTGAAAACTCAATAAAACCATGTTCTTAAGAGTTCCGCATGGAATGTAGCAATCATTATAGATTTAAGAAGAGGAGAATGGGGAAATTGTATTACGCTCAATAACTCAAATGAGAAGCAATGATTAAACTTAATCAGCACATTGTGCACATTAAGGCACCCTATTTGTCAGAGAAAAAAAAGGCTATTTCACGTAAGTGTCTTTAAAATCACTAAAATTAGTTTTTAATCTACTTTTTTATGCTACTGAGGTTAACCTGAATGATATCAATGAGTTTATAGCTAGGTGGTAATGTTTGTGAATTGGTCGTTATTTTTTACAAGCGACAGATCATTTCAACTGAAGTTAAGACTTTAGATTTATACTTAGCCTATATACATACTTTTGTAAATGTAGTCAACACTGTCATTAGTATAATGGCCCTTTAACCATAAAATAAATTAATATGATTAATTAATAAATACTGCGAGTAATTTAATATATTTGTAAAGCTTTTAAAATGACACCAGTATCTTTCTGATTATGTTAACGTCACGAAAAAGTTTCAATTATAACATGATATCAACCTGCCCTCTTCTGGAGGTATTAGGAATTACAGAACAGCAGTTTATAATTATCTTTCCTGTCGCTGGTCCACTTTTTAATCTAATTATTTTTTTACATTCAGTTCGAAGCATTTTCATTTCAACTCAGTTCACACGAAAAAGCAAAGGCTAATTAGGGAAAATAAACGTAGCCTAACGGTGCATCATGCATAGGCTGTTTATTAATTATGAACATTGAACACAACACAAGCAGCAGCATTTTATGCCACAGGAGGCGACAGAGTTTCACTTTTTAAGCTTTTAAGCTTAGCCTACAAGTAAAGCACTCCCAAACCACATAGCATAAGACATAAATATAGTAATATTTACACATTAGTACTCAGGTTTTGTACATAAATAATTATTTACATTTTAAAACAATATTTGGTTTCACTTTATTTTAAGGTGTCCTTGTTACAATGTAATTATACATTTAGTACCGAGTAATATTAATTAAATACATGTATGGTTAGAGTTACTTGCATGTAATTATGCATCATTTATTGTAAGTACCCTACATGTTACGTGTAACAAAGACACATTCAAATAAAGTGCTAAACAAAATGTATAAAACTGTTAATAAATGAGTGTAAAATTCGTAGCATACCGTAAATAAATGTTTAATTGTGTTAAAATCAAAGTGGTACTAAAGTTACACCTAACAGAGATACATTCATTAGGCTACTCTTCTGCAACATCTAAAATATAAGTAGGGCCTACTGATGGAAAAATTATGTTGAAACTAAACGTTTTAAAGTGCTTAAATATAGCTACTTGATGAGTCAAGTTGATTTAAAGTGACTTTAAAGTGCGTTATGCCTTTTGAGTCCAAAACAACACTTTTACGAGTTTATGCTGTTGAACTTGAACCTCATTGGTTGATTTGTAAGTTCAGCACTCCAGCATTTTCTTAAACGCCTTCCTGAAACTATCGTCTAAGAACGCGTAAAGGAACGGATTGAGACACGAGTTGGCATAACTCAGTCCCGTGATAAAATAAGAAATACCTATAACCAGAGGAGTGGTGGGCAAGTCTGAGGTGAGGGCGACCACCGTACTCAGGTGGAAGGGTGTCCAACAAAACAAGCAAACAGCAAGCACGACGAAGACCATCACTGTGACTCGTTTCTTTGCTTTGTCCAGAGCCTTTCCATTTGAGTTGAGGCGGGTGCGTCGAAGCTTGTAGAGCATCACGCTATAGAGGATGCATATGGTTGAAACCGGAATGACAAAACCGAGGACGAGCGTGTAGATCCGACTGGCTTTGAACCAGAAACTCTCGGGGCTTGGGAAACTCAAAACGCAGCTCTTCCGGCTCTCCGCGTCGTCGGGACTCACGTAGACACCGGCGAAAACGGTAAAGGGCATCACGATGAGAATGACCAGAGCCCAGATGCTCAGGCTGACCGTTTTGGCTAACCTGTAGGTCCGGTGGGACATTCGTTTAGAGCGCAACGTGGACACCACGACCAGATAGCGGTCCACACTCATCACAGTTAAGAAAAAGATGCTGGAGAAGATGTTGTAGTGGTCTATGGACAGAATCACTTTGCATAAAATCTCTCCAAACGGCCAGTAGTTTAACAGGTGCTCGGCTATATTGATGGGCAACACCAACGTGAAAAGGTCGTCAGCGATGGCCAAATTCAAAATGAATAAGTTGGTAACGGTTTTCATTTTAGGCGCCTTTAATATCACGTAAATAACAGCGGTGTTGCCCGTGAGTCCCACGGCGCAGATGACTGAGTAAATAACCGGGAGCCAGATGTAGAAGTCAGGGTAGAGCATCCACGCTGGAGACGTGCAGTTGGTTTGGTTGGAATCTGGACTGGTCAGGTTGCATGAAGATTGCATTGTTTTATTTTCCATTGTGCCTTTGAGGTCTATTAGAAGCAGAACCTTTAAAAGAGTAGAGTAAGTAAAAGTTTATTACAGAAGCAAAGCAGCATGCAATTGTTGCATTGCTTTCAAAAATTTATACTGTTTCAGTGATTGTTTACTACATAATTCAATAAATGTTAACTAATATGTTTTACATATATTCTTAGTTATTCTAGCTTACCTTTTTAGTTCACATTAAAATATGTTAATTATGCATTTAAACGTTTAAAACGTAATAGAGTTTTGAAATGCAATAGTATTTCATTTGCACGAAGTATTAATTCATAGTCAGCATAAAAGCAAAAACGTTGAGAATTAGCCATCTTACCTGACAGATCCAGATATATAGGATCTTTTGCTGATCTGCTCTTTTGGTATTCAGTGGACACTTTGTGGTAAATAGCAGAGCGCAGCGCTTTTACGCGCTCGATTTCACGAACGTATGATGTAAGACAGACCCTCCACCAGCCTCTCATACCATTTTCATCTTTTATCTCGTGAAGTCCAATTTATCCACTTAGTCTTATGGAATAAAATGACTGTATTGTAGCAGAATGAATATTGTTCTTCTTAGGAGTCACCAGTCAGAACCAAAAGCAAACAAATATAATGAAATAGAAATATAAGTGATTTAAATGATACACAAAAATACCAATACATAAAGTGGATTTAATCTTCATGCAAAAGCCAAAAAAAAGTACTAACCTTTGCAATTTTTATATATGTAAGTGCATAAGTTAAGAGAAGTATAGTGATGTAAATGGGTACTTGGTACCCTGCAGCTTTGTCCCTGTAGGGGCTGAAATGTCCGCATGTTCAGGTCTTATTTTAAGTCTATTTTTAACATAGTTGTTGCCATAGTGATTTACAAGTCAACTTTTTTTCCCTCTTACAACCCTCTTATGCAGATGATTACACACTTCAGGAATTAATTTAAATATATTGTTCTTTAACATCAGCATGTCGCTCTGCTGGAGCTCTAATCATCAGGATATTATGTATGCAAACACCTCTTTATATAATGTATATAGACATAATTTAATTTTTCAGTATTTAAATTTGTTTTATTTATTTTGCAATGCTATTTTTAATTTGAGATGATGCATTAGTCTTAATTTCTGCATTAGACTTTCTAAAATGAAATTAGAAGAATGCAACAGTCTATTCAAAGCAGTATAAGAAGCATGTAGTTTCTATGTAGAGTTAATTTTAGATTATTTAAAACTGAGAAATTAACCGTGGCAGTACTGCTGATGTCAGTTCTTACAAATAATATCTGCAGTTGTCAAGGTAAAGTGTCTGTATGTGAAAAATAATATGTTTTTCCAGTATTCACATATGGGGCTTTCAGAAATCACTATATGTTTTATGTATAGCAGACCACATACTGTATGTAGTGTCAGTTTCAAGTTCATTCCATAAAATTAAGTAAAAGCACTTAAGATGTGTGATTTAAAGTGGCTTTCACACCATAAATCAGAGGCCATAATGTTCTCCCTGAGTGGATGCATATATGTTCTGATTTAGCAATGACAAATTATCAATCAAGGTAACACATAAAAAAAGAAAAGTGCTATTAGTAATGTGATAGCAACACATGTTTCTACCTTAAGTTTCTACCTTAAATCTCAAATAAATAAATACATTTAAATTAGTAGGTGTAAACAGGAGTAAAATAGATGCTGGACACAGTGAGCACTTTGAACGTTTATGATAAGACCAAAAGAAAGAAATGGATTCTGGGATGATCGATGAACAGGGAAATACTGCCAATGTGGAAAACAGACGAAGATTGAACTGGAAAATTGATTTGGCTTAGAATTGGGTGTTGGTGAAGTTTCAAAGGTATATGGGGGAAGGTTAATTGATCACCATTTAAAGGTTTAAGTTATTAGTTTTGCCCTTTGTCACCAGTCCAGGATTGGACAGGATTTCTAAGTGCAGTCGGGAGCTGGAGAGGGTCCGGTTTGATCTCTGCTTTTTGCAGTTGATGTTGTCCTGTTGGCTCCTTCGAACCATGACCTACAACGGGCACAGGGGTGTTTTGCAGTCGAGTGTGAAGAGGCTTGGATGAGAATCAGCACCTCCAAATCTGAGGCCATGGTTCTCAGCCGGGAAAGGGTGGCCTGTCCCCTTCAAGTTGGTGAGGAGTTCCTGCTTCAAGTGGAGGAGTTTAAGTATCTCGGGGTCTTGTTCACGAGAGAGGGAAGGATGGAACAAGAGGTCGACATACGGATCAGTGCAGTAATGTGGTCGATGTACCGGTCTGTCGTGGTGAAGAAGGAGTTGAGCTGCAAGGCGAAGCTCTTGATTTACGTTCCTACTTTCACCTATGGTCATGAGCTTTGAGTCATGACCGAAAGAATGAGGTCCCGGATACAGGCGGCTGAAATTTGTTTCCTCCATAGGGTGGCTGGGCGCTCCCTTGGAGTAGGGTGAGGAGTCCAGTCATTCGGGAGGAGCTCGGAGTAGACCCGCTGCTCCTCCATTGAGAGAGGCCAACTGATGGGACTCAGACATCTGTTCCGGATGCCTCCCGGATGCCTCCCTGGGGAAGACCTAGGACATGCCAGAAGGGCATGGCCTGGGAATGAGCTGGTGGAAGTGTCTGGGGAGAGGGAAGTCTGGATCCATCCCCGTCCCCGGATAAGAAGAAGATGGATGGATGGGTTATTAGTTCCCTTATTCAAACTATGGAAATTGACTATTGGCTATTTTTTCATTAGCAGTAATGCATCAATTGTAGGTATGACATAAAATTATTTTACATTACAACAAATGAACTGTAACACATGTGCAATTAAGGGAAAAAAGCACTGAAAAATCTTAACCGATAAGTGGAGGAAATTTCCTCTTTCTCCAGATTGTGAATCTAATAATTAAAACTAAGCATCCTGATACAGTAATCAAGACACAACAAACCTAATCAAATATTAATTTCTGCTATCATCTGACACTAATTACCTATTTGCAAAACCAAAATAATATCACAAATGTGGGTCCATTTGCACTACCTTTGGCTAATTTTCACACCATTTCAATCAATTAAACCTCATGTGTGCAAAGTGATCCATCACATTTAAAACAGTACAGTGATCCCATGTTGTACTATGCTTTACATGCATTGATTGGCCAATTCAATAATTTTGAAGCCTTTTGTTGAAGTGCCATGCAATATTACTTACACTTTGTGTACCAAAACCATTGTGAAAAGTGGCATCAAGGGCATTAAAATGTGACATATGTAACTCTTAGACCATGTAGACAAATGTCAAAACATTGAATTTAATAGAACAAAACACCTTGTCACCCACCTCACCTTCCCTCTTTTACTCACCATCTTTCCGAAGTCAGGAAAACAGAAATGCTTGTAATGACTGTGCTCTTTATAGATGTGTTATTCTCTGTGGTGTCAGTCAGAAGAGCTTTGATCTGAGTTAAATATTCCCTCACTCTCTCTGCACATTTCTATATGGTGTCTGATTTGAATTCTTCTTATGTCCTATTGAATCACACACAGTATGGTTTGTGATCTCATCGTGCCAGCTGATGCTATTAAGGTACTTTTATGTTGAGATGAGATGGAAGCTGTTTCTATTTGTTCTGTCTGGAATCCATTTTTCAGTCAAGGCCTCCAATTTAAATGCAGCAGAATAATTCATCTAAAAATATGAATATCTTTGTCATCATTTACTCGCCCTCATGTCGTTCCAAACCTGCATGACTTTCTTCTTCTTTGGAACAAAAAAGAAGATATTTTGAAAACAAACAAAACAAAAAAACATGTTTTTCTCTGCAGAAGAAAATAAAAACAACAAGAGAGTGAGTACATGATCATTATATTACATTTAAAAAAAAAATTCCCCTTTTAAGACCTGTGCTAAAAAAATCTAAAATAAATTACAGCTTAAAAATGTCCTTAAAAGCTATTTTATATGTAATGTTATACAGCAAAAAGAGTAAAATAATAATAAGTAAATAATCCAAATGTCCTTCTCTTCAACTCTCTTCTCTTTTTCTGTGTGAAATAAACATGTGGCCCAGCAGGATCACCAAAGCATGATTTAATTTATGCACATGCATTATTCTGTGACTATGCATACATGCTTAAAAATAAAGGTCCTTTATTGGGATCAAGAACCTTGAACATCCACGGAACCTTTGAAATCTAAATAAGCTTCTTTATAATCAAAAAAAGGTTCTTTGGGTTTTTAAAATGCTCTTGAAAATGGTTCTTCAATTCAAAAACACCCATTTGGAACCTTGAAGCTTCAAAACTTTGAGTGGTAAAAGCAAATTCCTTCAGATGTACTTGCAAAAGGACACAGTGTCCATTTCAAGGACAAAGGAAAACCACGAAACAAAAGAAATGTAGGCTGAGTGATGCAGGGCCAGACAGCTCCACCATATGCTCCATGCTGGAATTTGAGAACGCCAGGTTGAAGTAAACCATCAAAGTGTGTCTCATCACATGATGAATTCCCACACCGGTCGTATGAGTGAAGATCTCTCATTTATAACTACAGCTAAAACCTTATTAAATGAATGTTGCAAAAACCATGTTTTATCAATCTGATCTTAGAAGCATTAGAAGCAAGATTTGAATGCAGATTCAAACCAATTTGGTCACTCAAAAACAACAAGTGAAGGCAAAGGGATAAATAAATAAACGAAATGCTTACTACGTTGTCCTAAGAAAATAGAATATCTGCAATTTCAGCATGATTATATATCTTTGAACCTCTCAAGAACTGTAACCCTGACTCAGACTCAAGCAGCTTTTCATTTTTGATGTTTTCTTCTCCAGCCCTGGTCTTATGAGCCTTGATGGCCCAAGCTTTTTTACAAATCTTTATTCAAGATTCCTTCTCTTATTTCAGGGATGATTTATCAAATAAGGCTCTTTAAGGATTTTTTCTTCGATTTGCATTTTTGCTAAACTCATCTTTCCACCCTGTGGGCTTTGAAATCATCTCCAGCCAATAAAAAACAGCATGTTAGCACCTCTTTGCTAATGCATAAATGAGTGGTGCTGAGCCAATTTTCAGTAATGGCAGGAAGTGAATGCATTAAAATGTTCTCTCTCTTATTTTCTCCATATTTCTTTAACAGCGGCAGTCTGTACTCATGCTCTATAAACAGGCCCCATGGATTAACAACACTGGTTCCTCAATTAGCACATTTATTATGTGCAGATGTTTTCCAGCAGGCTGTAGGGTTCACTGATGTATTGAGAGTGTCCGGGCATTATTATGAGGACATGTTAGTTTTACACTCGGGTGCCTGTGTGTTTGTGGTTTAGGACATTATGGAATTTTCACATTTTGAGTGTTATTACAGAGTTCACAGAACCAGAACTTGCCTTTCAGGACACATAAAATAGATTTGGTTTAGAGGTTCTCGTGTCCAAAAGATTCCGACAACCAATTTCAAATTATAAGGCCTCCTATTCATAAAATCTTCCTGATTAACAGTCCTTGCTGATTTTTGCATTTGTGTGCAAACAGCTTATTTTCCTTTAATGGACTGCCTGCAGTGCATCTAAAATGTAAAAACAACAAAAAACATAACATTTTCTGATTATAGGTGCCATAAACATAAATAGCGACACCTGCATTCATAACATTTTCAAAAGAAACACCACTGTTAAAAACAATCTAATCCTAACTGCTGATATTACTGATTAATTATATAAAAATGTATTATCAATCTCTGCATGACTAAAAAATCATCATCATAAAAAAAGGTGTCAAACGATTAATCGCATAAAATAAAATTAACATTTTTGTTTACATGTGTGCTGTGTATATTTATTATGTGTGTGTGTATATATATATACATGCATGTATATTTTTAAGAAGAAAAATTAAGTTTATATATTAAATATATTTATTATATTAAATATATGAATATAAATATATATATATATATGTAAATATTACAAAAATCTATGTATTTATACATAATAAATATGTTCACAATATACACACATGTAAACAAAACCTTTTATTGTGGATGCAATTAATTATAATTAACCATTTGACAGCACAAATATATATATAAAGCCTGTATATAAAGCATAAACTCTTTGACAGAACTTCACATACAGTACATTATTTGAAAGCAATACATCTAATGACTTTCTACCTCCTTATTATTATTAAATCTGCAAGAAAAAAATCGCAGTCAATGAATCAATCTATCAATGTTTCATTGACTTAAATAATAATAAATATTAATATTTAATTAAAAAATAATAGTAGTGTGAACCAAAAGTTTATTTAGCATAATTATTCTTATATTCAAATCAAACCACTTATTTATTGATTTTACATACTTTGCTTTCTGTTTTTTGTACTGCCGTAATTTAACATTATACTGTATTTAAATATAGATCAAATATAAAGCAGAAAAAAACCAAAGGGAGATTAGACTAACTGAGCAATTTGCCAAATGTTCTCTTATGACGTAAGATGTAATTTCATATGCATTTTCTTTGTAAAGACCCTCAATCACATGATTTGTCAGGGAGCTAGAAAGTCCCAGATGATACAAGCTAAGTGACAGCATAACAAATGAATACGGCTGAATGCAAATGCATTCACACAAACAGAATGATGAACAATTTTCTGAAGGAGGATGATATAAGATCTCTGTGTTGAATTTAAAGTTGCTTATGATGTTTGTATGCATGAATGAAGATGTTAATCATCTCTGTAGCACGACGTCTCCGAAAGCAGATTCAGAGTGGTTGCGGTCACAGGGTCCTGCTCTGCCCTGGAATTCACAACCAAATGAACACAATTGTAGCCATTAATTTTCCTAGATGAAAGGCAGTGTTTAGCATGTTCTTTGCATAATGAATGTGATCTTGAAAAGTTCTTGGCCTCTGAACTAATGAAGAAAAATATTGCCATATAGTCTGTTGCCTGGGGAACAAGCTCAACTCACAACATTCTTATTGATGACCAGTAACACGGAACTAATAATCCATGATGTTATTGCTTGTGCGGTTAGCCTTTTCTCAGCAAAACGTAGAAGAGTTCTGTCCACAAGGATCAAAACCGTTGTTCTACCTTGTTGTTTGTATTTTGTTGCTGTATATTTCAGGCTGGCAGAAGCAATAGTCTGGTCTGCCAGGATTCAGGGAACAAAGGGAGCAGAGATACGTCTAAACAGAATGTGAACAAGGACGACACTAGACAAATCATTGGGCAAATAACGCAGACACACAGTCTGTCACAGAATTTCAGACCGCCGATAAGATGAAAGGCGTCGCACAGAAAAGAGAATAAATATGAGTGTGTGAGACAGGGGAATAAAAGTTCCGTTTAATGAGACCTGAGTGTTTTCCCCTTTCTCAATATTGAAAGAATTTAAAAGATGAGACGCTCATGAACTGAGGTTGCTCAGGTCAGTACATATAAGAGACTGGCTTTCGCAAAAGCGCATGAGAGATATTCAAACCCATATTTACATACTCAGGTTGAAATCTGATTTGCAGCGCTCTAACAGACTTTTTGTGGCGCTCTCATTTCTCCAGCAGGGGGCAGGACATTATTAAAGCGGAGTCTCGGCGTATCAAGAGGTGGCGCTGGAGAGCCGTGTTCAGCTTCACTCTGTTTACAGTTTTTCTCAAATGCTAAAACACAAAAGCCAATCCTCTAAACCAAATGACCAGTTGTCTAAACACATTTA
>JAUCMS010000050.1:6993355-7015664 GCA_032357445.1 Enteromius radiatus | reverse complement strand
GGTGTTGTGTTTAGACATTGGGGAACATGGAGGAAACGTTTGTGAAATGTGTTTTAGCATTTGAGAAAAACTGTAAACACAATTTGTATTATTAAGACCGTGTGGATCAACGTGAAGATTTTTATTTATTTTACGTCATAACGTTTCTTTTTTTTACTTGGAATTTAATTGACCTATTCTAGTTTTAGATGGTAGATTCCACTGTACACGTCTAAAATGAAAGCTATAAAGCAAGTAATAGGCTAGCTACTAGTTTTATTGATATTTTGAATTAGTCTTAATTTTTAGATTTTAGATTAGCTTTTATTCCAGTTTTGAATAACTAAAATATTTTTCTAAAAGAAAAATTTTTTTAAAACCTTCCCATAGAAACTACATATATCTCATTTTATTTCAGTTAACATTTTTAAAATGTAGCTATTTAAGTAACAAAAATATTATTTTGGTCACACTATATTGTAAGGTCCAGTTCAGGATTAACATATCATCTATGACTTTTGCCTCAATAATGGGCTGCTTATTAATAGTTTATTAAGAAATACGGATGTGGAACATAGTCAATACACATCTTTATATTTGTTAATAAACAGCCAATTTGTTGATAGTGGTCATGGTTATAAGCATATAATTGGTCATTATACCAAAGAGTTACAGTACCATTATTTTTAATGGGGTTAAATTGAGTAAACAAACCCTGAAGTAATGTTCCAGTAAGCTTTTTTTTTACACACTTTGTAGAGAAACGCAAAACGTGCACAAATTTGGAACAGTGAGAAGAGCCTCTTTCTGTTTTCATTTGATATAATCATTCAAATGCACCAGAACAGCGGACACTACATTGTCATTATAAGCCATTTTTATTAAATTACAATGAGATTTAAAAAAAAACTATTCATAAAAAGATGCAAATTAGAAAGCACAAACTGTACAGTAGAACTAAATGACTTGCAGTCTAGATAATGTGATTCAGTGATGTCACTGAAGCATTACTCAGCTGGACCAAACACTCATTAACCTTCTGGGAAAGGGACAGAGCTCACAGCTTTTATTGAACTGATACACATGACCTCAGCAAACTGTGTCTGTAGGTTAAAGGAATGTCAGCTCAAAGAGGAATCTTACATCAAGAGGTGCCACGTAAATGGTCAAAGTCTTCACATCAACTGTACCATCAACTGTAAAATAATAATAATAATAACTGTGAGTTGTCTGCTTTAATATATGTAATTAGGATTATTACAGTTAAACCTACAACTGAAACAATAAACTTGTGCTACTTGAACTTTATCTTAAATAAAATAAAAGGTTGAACTTATTTTATTAACGATAGTAGATGTTTGTACCTGGTATTTATCACATTATGAGGACCAAATGTCCCCATAAGTATAGTACCAGTAAATTTTTACCTTGTTAGGTCCCTATGAGAAAACTTATTAATCATACAGATATCAATCAGTTTTTTGAGAATCTAAAAATGCAGAATGTTTTCTGTGAGGGGTAGGGTTAGGTGTAGGGTTGCACAGTATAAAGTGATTATGTCTATGGAATAGCCCCATAAAATATGTAAACACAACATGTGTGTGTGTACAGATTATTTGTCTATATGCATGCATGTGCATATATGTTTAGCCTATATTTCTAATGTTTGCATTATACAGTTCACTCAATGTATTTTGCATGTTGCCTGGCAACAGTCAGGTATGATTAGTACAAGCAGCGAGAGAGATGTAGCATTATTGTCTTCACAATTACTTTTTTTTAAAAAAATCAAACACACATATGCAGAGTAATATAATTATGTATGTAACACAACATAAAAACTTCTCCAATTATATTCTGTTCTACTTTGATTATAGTGCATTGTAAAAAATGTTTTGATCATTACATGCATGTAGATGCGTGAAGCACCAGGAATTATGGCTGACTCATCCACGCATCAAGGATTCTGCTGGGATCGTATCAAGAGAGGTTATCTGATGTCACAAAGGACTATAGGACCGAGGTTTTCTCTCAAATACATCAAGCATTAATCGGTTTTCAATATTTAATCTTCTTTCATTTAATCTGTGAGGAATATCAACGTAAAACAAAGCGTGCATTATCACCGCTCCTCTCTATGGAGTCCGCTATGACTGTCATCCTGGCATCCATTGAACAGACAAAAGAAAGGATGACCACAGACCGATGCGTTGCTTATCTCAGTTGAGTGGTACAGTTGATAGGCTTTCAGGTCCTTTTGTGCTGCCTTTATGGCACAGGAGTCATTCACAGGCCCTGCTGTCTACACGCCTGAGGCAGTTCCTCTTCACTCTCTTCTTTTCCTACTTTTCCCTTATCCCTCACTCCCGATTCCAGGAGCATATGTCACTTGGAAGTGCTCTGCTAATTAGAGGGCTCTTTTGTCTGTGGGTTTCTCTTTTCTCTGCTCTTGTTGTTGATGGTATTGTCACTGGAGTATCTGTGGGAGTCCTGCCGTCCCGACAGAAGGTTTTTATTGGACCCTTAATGAGTTTACCTCGGGTGGTCTCCTCTGCAAATCTGCACCTCTCATTCTGTGCCCAGAGTGAGCAGAGCCAGATTTCAGCCATCAGAGCCTCTTATCTCTTCAATTCAGGGTGTTTAAATGCATGTATCTGTGTGTGTGTGCGAGTCCTGTGCTGGGACACAGGGAGCGCTTTATCTCAGGAATATGAGTTTTGTACAAGCTAAACCTGATTGTTTTGACAGTGCAGCACTCTACAGAGCACACACAAAAAAATATGAGCGTGAGGAGAATTGTCAACAGCGCCGACTTGATTTCTCATTCTCTTGGGAAAGTGGCACGTGTGCTGTGTCACAACTAGTAAATAAGAGCTGACCCTCAGTGACCCTGTCCTGGCATTCTCTAGGGTCATCTCTCCTACAGCACCTGCTCTCTGGAATAAAGAGATCAACAAAGGTCACAACCCCTCTGTATAAAACACCTCTGTGGGTCAGAGGTCAAGCATTGACCGGTGTGGCTGTCCCAAAGTGACTCCACGCACTGCGTCTAATCATAATGCGACCCGGAAGCATTCAGTTCCGTAGCGGGCTGACGGGACATGTCAGAGGTTATGGTTATTGTTTTGGGACTTTTGCTATTAAACTGTGCTTCTGAGCAAATTCTAATTCATTCTAGAAATTAACTGTACACTACTACTATTATTATTTTTTAAATTGGTATTTTTTTTTTTACAATTTTGGGGTTGTTGTTTTTTGTTTGTTTGTGTGTGTTTTACAGTATACAGTAATTTTCAGTTTTTTTTATGAAATTATTTTTTTCATTAAGTAAGAATGCATTAAATTGACCAGAAATTATTGTAAATACAATTAGAATGTTCACATATTACAGATTTCTGTTTCAATTCCATTAAAGAATTATGAAAAAATGTAACAGTTAAAAAAAAGGGGGAAAAAGGAAAAAGCACACTGAAGACTGGAGTAATGGATTCAAAAAAATTATATTTGAAAATATGTTAAAATATAAAACTTTTTTAACTTTTGGAAGGTAAATGAACAAGAAAATGAGTCTTAAAGGCGATGCACTATGAAAACAAATAGCACTCACATTTAACAGTGAGATTAAAATAAATATGGAACTCAGAAAAGAGAAATATAAAAACTAAAATCAAACAAATAAAAATATACATAATAAAATATGTAAAATAATTTACAAATATAAATAATATAAATAAACACAGTTGAAAAATTTAAATGTAAAATTGCATCTTAACCTTTTGTGACTAGCCTACCCGGTGATTACTTTGAATCATTATTATCTGAAAAGTTGCAGATGGCGACTGAGTATGGATATTTGAATAGGAATTTCCAAGCCAGCCAGTCAGCTGTGCATGCTCACAATATCCACCAATTTAGTCTTTGTAGTGCTGGGGAAAGCGGTCTCACCCCCTCTTCTGATGTATGTACTTTCTATACTATTTAGTTTATTTGCATACAGATGTCTAGTCAGCCCCACTTTGGGCATGAAAGGGTGGGAGGGAAGAAGGGCTGCAGTCCTGGCAACAAGGCAAGATTTGCTGACTGGCCCATAATTTCCAAGCATACTTTATAGCACCATGGCTACTGTGTTTCGATCACTGGGCACAGGTGGCATCTTAATTACCATGGATATTTTTGTGAGAAAGGGTGAGGGCCATTTGTATTGGATCACTAATTGAGCAGACCCTCTCAAAATACCATTAGCACCACTTGGATCATTAAATTTAAGGGCCTGATGACACAGAATTATATAATGGCTTAGTCAACATTTAAATAGAGCAACATTAGGGGACTTCTGCGCTCAGATATGAGGGTATCCATCATATACATGAGTCAAGATCACCAATCTAGACTTTTGTGTCCAGAATGTGAATAATTAGTGAGGGGAATTGTGGGGCATGGGAACAGGTGGAGCAGAGACTCTGGATGAGATTGTCTCAGTAGAGAGAGAGAACGAGAGCGAGGGAGAGAGCAGGAGGGATGGTGTGAAAAGAGTCTGTCTCCTGTTCTTTCAGCTACTTTTGTCTTATTCTCTCACTAAGACAAGAAAACCTATACTTTAGGACAGCTGCTAAGCTGATTTTCCCAGAGATTAGCTGCATATCTGTTGTCAAAGAACTTACTGTTAGTAGTCAGCAAAGTTTCCCAAAACCTAAATGTTCTTTTTGAGGTTTTAGTTCACAGGCAATCGAGACCTTTGTCTTTTTACAATACAACAATACTGCACAGCCAGACAAAACAGACTTACAATATATGCTTACATTTTGCAAGTTAAGACAAGTAATGTATAGTATTTTCATTTTATTTATTTTTTTTATGTTTTAAAATGACTTTATGTTGTGTTTATTATGTTTTTATTAGTTGTATTCATATTTACTTTCATTTGTTTTGCTTTTTTAGTTCATATTTGTATGTATATCATTATATAATAAAATATATAATATACCTTTAATTTGAAACATAAAAAAGACTTTAAAGAATTATTTGGATAGTTCGATAAATATAGCGAGGATATTTAATTTACAGGAAAAGATTTTCAAACATACAGTCATAAAAATTAAGAAAGTAAAATGCTTAATTTACCATTTGTTTTGTTGATTTATGTTGTGCAGTGTATAATATCACTCATTGTTCAGTCATAATTTGGTTGCTGTTATCTCATCTAAACTTTAGCTGTTTCTTTTCACAGTCCCTTCCCCCATTTTTTTCTCACAAGATTCTTGAAAAAAGCAAACTAGCTGGGCTTGCCTGATATCACCCTCCAGGGTGACAGCTGTGCCAAAAAGCCCTTCAACACACACACACACACACACACACACACAAAGCTCATTTAGGGAGCCTGGCTCAGTGGCCTGGAAATCACACTCTAAGCTCCGCCCTGAAGTGTGGTTAGCCATTGTTATTGTAATTGGGCCATGTGCATGTGTATAAAGAACTGAGTGTGTTTAGACTTCTTTCCTCCCTGTAGACATATTCCACATACAACTATGGAGGTTTTCCTGAGTTTTCATTCAGGTTGAAGACTAAGACTACTAAAACATCTACAACGTGCCATATAATAATAAACAGAGTGTAAATAATTAATCATCACTCTCTCGAAAAACAGAACCAAAACAGACACCATAAAATCCTTTCTCATCAATATTCACTAACATGAGACAATCTGCAGTTAAACATATAAAAGCCACTGCCGAGAGACTCATATGGTCATAGGAGTCCTTTCAAATAAACCCCTGAAAGCTTTTCACACTTTCTACAAGCCTGGTGTCCACTAAGTGTAAATGCCTTAATAAGCACCCCAGGTCCCCGCTACACGTCCCATGGTCCCCCTCCTTACTCACCATGGCAACAGCAAGTTGGTGGAGGGGGGGGGGGGGTGTTCTCAGCATCATTATCAGCAGGCCCATCTGTCATGGGGGGTAAGACTTCAGATCAAGTAAAGAGGCCTACGTGGGCTCCAGCAGCAACCCAGATGCCTTCTCACTGGCCTGACAAGGGAAAGGGTGGGGGAGAAGAGAGAGAGGAGAGGTACAGCAGAGTGCACAGATTGAGTTTGGGAAAGAATGAGAAGGCCTGATCTGAGGGCATGAGTTTTTATTGATTGATTGATTAACTTCTTTATAGATTTTATAGAGCCTACAAGTCTTGAAAAAGAATAGATTTACTAAGCATTCATGATAAGAACATTTCTAAATATTTGAAAGAAAATATAAGAAAAGTTTTTAAATATACATATTTTAAAAATTTGTCTCCCCTTTTCTTGACCTAAAAGGCCCTCCCCTATAATACACACACACAAATATATAGTCTTTGTGTGTGTGATGTTGCTATTATTGGGGTGAACATAAGTTAAGCTAAAAAGAAATCACAGGGATAAAATGTAAAATAATATAAACAATATAAGATGAAATTGCCTATCTGCTTTATAATTTAGGATCATGTCAATGATGTTTAATTTGCACATCCACATAAACTTTGCATCTGCATGTCTAAAATACTATAAATGTCATAGCCAACCAGTTTGAGACACACCGCATAAAGTAGTGGCAAACAATAAGCCAAAACTCTTTTGTCTTTTTAGAAAAATGTGTATCTAAACAAGGAACCATAGTTTCAGGTTGTTATCTTTTAACTTGTTTAAAAGTGTAAATATGTATTTTTTGAAGGTAGTGCAAAAGATTACCCGTTAAAAAGTTTTATGAAGAGCCCTGACACATGACTCGAAGCGTACAAGACAAGCTTTTGTTTTCAGTTTTAGAGGTCATTGTGTGGGGACACAGGCAGTGAGGCGCGCCCTCATTGGCTTGTTGAGATAAACAAAACTACCCCCGCCGTCGCTGATTGGCGGAAGCAAACTTCTAATAAATAAGACCGCCCACCTCAGTCTGTAAGTTTTCTTTAAAGTAACTTTCTCTGTAATGAAGTTGAGTAGTTTTGCGGTGTCAAAGACGAAGAAATCACCGCAAAGATGAAGTTGTGTAAAACTTTTCTCGGTGAGTGCTGGACTTCTTACTTTTATTTTACTGAAATCTTTTGGTCGCGTCAGACTTACTTAGATTTAGTCTGGTGCGCAGTGGTCTTTTTGATAGCCGGTGTTTTGGATTTGGTGAACTTTTTGTTAACATTAACTATTTACAATACGTTTACTATTGTGATTAAAACACGAGTTATATAATTATACAGTCTGGTTATGCTGATTATACACCTACAGCCTACCGACAGAAACAGTTGTTGTTTCCTTCTTTGTTTAGTTTCATTTTAAGTATTAATAGGCCTATACAATGTTGACTGAATAGACTTGGAAACCGTTTTAACACCAAATTCTATTGCCAAACACACAGTAGTGACCCAGATATCAGATTTTTTTGTATCATTTAAAAGTTGCAAAATACCCATTCAGACCGTTTTTAAACAAAGGCAACTTTTGTCTCCCAGAGGGAGTTGTGCTTTAAACTCAGAGGCCGTCGAACTTCTGGCGTATTAAAACTTTTGTGTTCGGGAGGGATCAGTCCATCTGGCTGTGGGGGATTCCGGGTGTTGTGCTTCTCGTTCGCTCAGCTGGCATCCTATGTAATATTTATACACTGTGTCTGGCCAGTGGGAACAGACTGTGGATTTAATTGTATGCTGGGCTATCCATCTGTATACGAAACTTTAGGATCAGGGGTGAGCAAAGTTCCAGCTGGTAACCGAAGAACTTCGTTGTCATTAAATATGCAAAACTTTCAAAGGCTTTTGCAAGCTTCATATATGATAAGAAACTTTTTTTGAAGTTAGGAAAGAATTCCCCTCCCCCTATTATAGAGAAAATGCACTATTCTTTTAAAGTTACACCTTTTTCTGCTACATGTAACCTATAATAACTTATTTATAATATATTTTGATGTTTTAGCAATCTAACTTCTTCCCCCTACTAATCGAGCTTTGCAACTGCACTGCGTTTAGTTGGTTTTACATTGTAAAATGATTTCAGTATTAATATTAACAAATTAATATAATTCTTTAAATGAAATTATCTTATTTTAGATGTTCAATACTAGTGATTTTTTTTACTTCAATTAATACCACTTTGACATCATAACATTAACATGAGCTTAATTTTGTTTCATTTTTACAGTCTGGCAACCTCGGAAGAAATCATAGTAATTTAACAGTTTAGTTCTTCGACAGATGAAGTCATTTCGATCATTTCCCACAAAACTAGGTCACGTTGTTATAGGCTTCTAGAAGAACATAAAAGAAAAGTAGTTCATCGCTTTTGAAGCAAGGCAAATGTGTCATTGCGTAAGAAAAAAAATTGATCCATATTAAAGAATTGTGCTTTTCCCGTTACTACATTTATGATTCTCTTTCTTGTCAATACTGTATCGTGCATGGCACAATATCAAGACAATAGCCCTTTAAACATAAAACAAATGCTTTTTGATGTTTAAATTACTCTATACACTATTTGTAAAATGTAATGGCAGTTGTATTCATCACCAAAACGCTATATGGTCATTGAAAAGAGCGTTTTATTACTAGACACCTGCCACGGAAAGCGCTCTTGTCCATGGTACTGAAACAGCGCTGTTCTGGGTGCTGATCTTCAGCCGTGCTCCTCCTTCAAAATGTAGACATATTTTCCAAAATAACCGAATAAATTAGTTTATATTGTAAGTTAAACGTCAAACTTGCGTGTGAGTGTTTTCTTTCGCGTGGGTGGGGGTCAGTAGCGGCCCACTCTCCATCTTGTGTTATACATGGTTTACTATGATGATGATGTCACGGCGCAGGGTAGAGGAGGGGTGGACAATGGGCCTGTGAGCGAAAGGTAAGTCAGAATCGTTCGACAAAGCGTGTGGAGAAATGATTTTGCCAGCATTTGTGCTCACATTACCTGTCGATTAATGGATATATGCGTCTTGCTTACAACATGAAGAGGTTTTGGACCGGTCCTGAGCGATTTATTAGAGGTTTTTAACGGTAGCGGCACGAGACTCATTCAGAAGGGGAGGTGTACAACACTGAAGTTAACACACAGAGCCTACAAAGAGGAAGAGGCCTCTCGCATCTCCTTGAAAATACACCGTTAGCTTGTGGTATTTTTTTTAAATTTACTAATTCAGATGCTGATGTGGATAAAAATGCAATGTTTGGAAAGGTTTGCTGGTTTGGATTTACGTTATTATTGAAGCCAAATGGACGCCGGACTTGTAATCTCTTAAAGAAGAAGTGCCATCCGTGTTTACATTTCTTGCACATTTTATCTTATTTTCGCTTGCGTACTATACGCCACAATTACGCTTTGTAAAAAACGATTCTACAATGGTTTTTAGATAATTGTATTTGCAGTTAAATCGCTGCTTTTTTTCCCCCAAGAAACCCAAATACTTAAAAGGGCCTCTATTGCATCTATAACACAATACCCAGGCTCTCATATTACATTTTTACTGTTGAGATTGTTTTAAAACAATATTTATAGTCGAATTGAAAATGTGGAAGTTTAAAGACTAACGGAGTATTCAGTAGAAGTTTGTCGATTCACACTAAGTCAGAGATACATCATGTACAAATGCAATGTATTTTATGGGAGTGGACAAATAGTCATTAGAAACCCTTAAGCAACGCAAAAGCAGCATATGTTTCGTCTTGTGTGCGTGCGTTATTTAGGAGAAGCAAAACAATGCGAATGAACCATCTGTTTACTTCAGGCTAGGCCTACATAATGCACTATTCATTTATTAGATTATCGCTTTTCTTTCAGTTGTACATTTTAATTGTTTTATTTATTTATCGCTTATTCTTGTTTTATGACCTCTGTAGGTTTGACTTTAACGTTATTGCTCTAATAATACAGTCGCAGGTCTTGTAAACATATCCTGCTATAGATATTGTTTCTCCTCAGGGAAGTGACAGTGTTTTAAAGGCGGCGGAGGGTTTGGCTGATAGTAATTGAAAGGCGTGGTGTGCTAGAAAGGGTTATGCGCAGCAGGATCATGGTGCTTTTTCGAAGTCAAAGAGCTTGATGCGACAAAATAAATACTAATATTAATCCATACTAAAACGTAATAGCAATATGTGGCTAACATGCACTCCTATTGGTCCATTTCATGCATGGGTCTACTATACAGGGGTCAAATAATGTTTTTGTATGCTGGGAGACACAGCCATTTAAGAGAATAGGCCCTATTTTCTTTTTTTTACTTTAAAATGGAATGACTAAAACTATTTAGGTCAAGTGACTTCAACTCCCCGTTTTCATCTAGAAATAACATGTCAGCAGCATAAAAATGTTGAAGAATTGGTGTATTACTTGATTCTTAATGCGTTGGACAATAGGACACATTATTTTTTAAAGATATTATGCTTCCTCCCTTTTGTATTTCTTTTACTTTTATAGAAAATTTTCAGCAAATGCAATAAAATCAGTTTATTTATTTATTTATTTCCCATGTGAACAGACACGGGATGCTGAGTTCTAAGAAAGGTTTGCATTGCATATTGCATCATATGCGGCAAGTGCCACAATTGTTGCGGTTCTCAAGGGAGTTCCCTCCCCTGTTACGTGTGTGACGTGACTGAGCACCAGGTGCTGCTTAAAACGTAATCAGACCACATGTAATGACGCTCTGATAAAAACAGCTGGGTCACGGCCGGATCTCTCGTCACCCAAGAAGAATAATCAACACCAGATCCATGAAGGCACGCAGATCATGATTGACTACTGAAAACCCATTCAGTGCATGGGTCCTCTAGGGGCTTTTTAATGTTTGTTTCTTGATTAGGTCATTCTGTGGAAAATTACATCACAATAGTACAAATCAGCATTACTGGCATAGATTTGCTTACTTTCTGTTCTTAGAGGCTCAATTGCTTTGCAGGGAACATACAGGTGTTTTCTTGGTATTTAAGTTTAATTGCATATTTCAAAGTATTATTCCTCCTGAAGATATAATAAATATATAATATACAGAATAAATAGTTTAACTAATTACCCAAATATAAAAATGTGCATCCACTGTTAAGACCTGCTTTAGTGTCACTTTTAATAAATTGATGTTTGTTTGTTTTTAATACATAAGTATGCGCCTTTTAATATTTGAACATGTCAGACTGAAATTGTTGTCTTATCTTTTCTGTTCAACAGAGAATGAGTTCAGAGGGCAGCTGCTGAGCCAGAGGTGGACACGAGGGGACAGAGTCAGCAGCTGTGAGAACAAGAGGAGTAGGAGACTAAAAGTGAGACATTTTATGTGTTTGTGTATGTCTGAGTATAGCTTAATTTTCGCTGATTATCACTTGTCTTGTACCACAAAACCAAAGAAGCTAAAAGTACAGTACATTTCCCTTTCTGAAGCTCTGGCATATACAGTATAAGATTCTGAGAGGGCCTTATTTCTTTCTTTTATTTCACTTCACTTCTATGAAGGATTGGGAGGGATGTGCATTTGAAAGAACTTATTGGATGTTTATTATTGATTGAGCTCTTTACAAGCATTTAAGAGGATTGGGGGATACTCTGGTGTCTGTGAAATCAGACCTGCTCAGATCTGAAGAAGAAGGTACAAGAGCTGGAGAAGAGTGATATTGTAGTTCTTAAATATGATTTTAGAGACACATTATAGCAAAGGAGAGCGCAGATATCTAAAGACATTAATATATACTTATTACAGTCTCGTAACCATTGATGTGTTTGTGTTCCAGATGAGCCAAGACGCAGATGAGAAGCGGACAAGGACACGCTCAAAAGGAATCAGAGGTGAGAGCCTCTTAAAACCTTGAAAAATATATTTTGTCTATTTCAGTGAATTTAATGACTGACAAAGCTTTCATTTCGTTCTTTATATCAGTTCCTCTTGAGCTTGTGGGACAAGAGTACAGGTGAGAGCTTTTATGCTTTTGTAGTGTTACTTCTGGTGTTTTTAAAGGCCAGAGTTTAATAGGTAAATGAATATAGCTAATCAAAACCCCTGTTTTGCAGCTGCCCTACACCAGGATGTGATGGCTTAGGCCATGTCAGTGGAAAGTATGCACGACACAGAAGGTAGGTAGTAAAAATTCAGTCTTTTGTAGCTGCCAGGGGGAAAAAAAAAGACAAAAAGTGGGTTTTTATCAATTATATATTATCCATTCCAGTGCATTGGGCTGCCCGTTGGCTAAGAAAAGAAAACTCCAGGAGGCAGAGGAGAATCAGCCAGCCCCCAAAAAGAAGCCCAACCCTCTAAAGTTGGCAATGGATGATGGGTTCAATGCAGATAGTGACACAAACAGTGAAACCGAAACAAAAGATGAGGGAGTGGAGTCAGAAGAGGACACTGCTGATAAAGAGATGGAAGTTAAAGAAAAAACACCTACACCAGAAGCAATGACAGGTGAGTTAATAACCTATCAACTACAAAAAGGTTTATTCATTTTAAAGTTAATGCAGTGCATATCTCCCAAACTTCATGATTGCCTTTTTCATCATTCCCTTAGAAGAAATTTCACAAGTGGATTCAGAAGAGAAAAAAACACCTCTCAGAGAAACATCAAGTTCAGTGCCTGAGAGCGAAATTGAGAAGGAAGAAGCCAATATCGAGGCTACAACCATCCAACAAATCACCATGGATGCTGAGGCAGAGGAAGAGTTACAGGTTGCCGAAGAGATTCAGGCTCGAGAGGAAGAGGTAGAGGAGGAAGCAGAAGAGATTACAGAAGAGGAGAGAGTGACCCAGCAGCTGAAAGAGACCGACGAGCCTGTGACAACAGTCGAGGAAGAAGAGGAAGAGGATGAGGAAGAAGAAGAGGAGACACAATGTTTGAGCCAGAAGAACAACTCGGACCACCAGTACTTCAGTGGAGACTTTGGCAAAATCCAGACCAAAGAGACTGAGGAGACAGAGAAGGACAGTGAAGATGATGATGACGAGGAAGAAGACGAGGAGGAGATCCCATCCCAGGTAGAGCCTTCCTCTTTAATTTCCCCTGTTACCACTGCTTCAGCTCAGGAATTAGACATGATGACGCACAGCAACATCAATCTAAACCACCCTCTTGGTGAAGAGGAGGAGGAGGAGGATGAAGAAGAAAGAGATGACGCTTCGGATAAAGACTCACCCACTGTAGTCATCGAGCTGGGTTCAGAGGGAGAGGAAGAGGAAGAAGAGGAAGATGACGGAGAAGAAGAGGAGGCAGATGAAGCGGACGATGACGAGTTGGACAGCATGTCACAGAGGTCAGAGGTCACAGATGACTCAGAGACGTATGACATGACACGGGGGAACCTGGGACTTCTAGAACAGGCCATTGCACTGAAAGCCAAACAAACCGGCCGCAGTTCTGAAGAAAGCTGCTCTCCTGAGCAGCAGTGCTACCACAGCTCAGATGAGAGGATGAATAAGACCATGGACATCGCAGCTCGTAGAGCATACTATGGGAAAGGTGACAGGAAATTGCTGCCTTATGACCCCAGTTTAATTTAGATAGCATTATCATGAAAGTACAGTGTGTTTGTGTGGAGATTAATTAGTTCTTGCCTCCTCACTCTTGATCACAGAAGGTTCCAGATCAGAGAAGAAGGAGGTAAAGTGCCCTACTCCGGGATGTGATGGAACAGGTCATGTGACTGGATTATACCCACATCACCGCAGCCTTTCTGGGTGCCCACACAAGGACAGGATCCCTCCAGAGAGTAAGAACTATTATTATAATACGTGACACACATAATATATAATAATACAAGTGTAAAACACATTTACATTTATATACATTTATATGTTAAAAAAGTTATTAAAAATTACAGATAAAAATACATATTTTATATGAAATGTAAAAATGTATGTATATAATTGACTTTTTTTGTTTTAAAATGTATTCGCTAAAAAAACATTAAAAACACATTTAATCACAAGTTAAATAACTTCTTTCTATTTTATGTTTTTTAAAAAAATATTATTTATCCTTGTGATGTCTTTAGTGTCACATGCTAATATACTAATCTGGTGCTTAAAAACATTTTTAAAAGAGAGTTTGTGCTACTTCATATTTTTGTGTAAACTGTGATTTTTATTTCAATATTTTTTGAACAATAGTAGGTTCAAATGAACATTTATTAAATGAAAAAAAAATCTATTATAAATGTCTTGACTGCCACTTTTTGTCATTTGGTCCTGTATTCACTTTTTAGATATAAGTGTTAATTTCTGTAAAGCAAAACAACATTATTTTAACAGCAGCAGTCTGTAAGCTAATGTTTGTTTATTTTGGCACTAGTCTTGGCAATGCATGAGAACGTACTAAAGTGTCCAACACCTGGATGCACTGGGCAGGGACATGTGAACAGCAACCGCAACACACATCGCAGGTACTGCTCCTTTACTACATTAAACCTTTCAGGCATCAATTTCTGTTCACATCAGGTTTCCCTAAAACCATGTTTGTTTGTTTTTACATTGTATACTTTTAGTCTCTCTGGCTGCCCCATTGCTGCTGCAGGGAAACATAAAATCCATGAAAAGCAGTCCCAACCGCAGACCTCTGTCAGTGATCCTGTCAGCGGAGGCTCAAACTCTGACAGAGTTCTCAGGTGAGTGTTTTCCTCCTCTTCTCAACATCCCCAGCTAGATCTATAACAAACAAACAACATTGTTACTAAACACTCTTTCCTCTACAGGCCGATGTGTTTTGTGAAACAGCTGGACATCCCTCAGTACGGTAGCTACAGGCCCAATGCCATGCCAGCCACTCCTCGTGCCAACCTGGCTAAGGAGCTGGAGAAGTATTCTAAGGTGTCCTTCGACTATGCAAGCTTCGATGTACAGGTGTTCGGCAAGCGCATGCTTGCACCCAAGATGCCCACCAGCGAAACCTCACCTAAAGCCTTCAAATGTAAGCACCTCCTCATTCCCTTTAAAATATCTGCCTAAAACACAACATACTTAGATAATGAATTATTGATAGCATACTGAAACACATTTATTATTATTGCTATAATAATGAACCACCAAACCATTCCTTAAAGCCTCGTCCCCCAGCCACAGCCTATCAGGAGGTTACACCAAAAGCAGCTCCTCTTCCACCTCAAGTGGGTACGATTACACCCATGATGCCGAAGCCGCACACATGGCTGCCACTGCTATTCTTAACCTGTCCACCCGCTGCTGGGAGAGGCCTGAAAACCTCAGCACCAGACAGCCAGATCAGGCCAGCAAAGTGAGTTCCTCTCTGTCTGGAGTCTAGTTGAGTTCCATAACACCCACGTTATATATGCTAGATTCTAATTAATGACTTCTGCAATCTAGGACATGGACATTGAGGTGGATGAGAATGGCACACTGGACCTTAGCATGAAGAAACCCAAGAGGGAAGGAGTCAGGTCACCAGACCCATCTTCGTCCTCGTCATCATCTTCTCAACACCTTGGCGTCACCTCACCCCATTCCAGCCACACCTACAAACAAGAGGAATGGGAGGGGCCTCTGGACTACACCAAATCAAACCGACAGAAGGAGGAGGAGCCAGAGGAGGTACAATCTGAGATATATTCATATATTCTCACTTCACAGTTAAACCGTGGTTAATGATTCAAAACCTTCATTCTATGAAGTATATTGTCACAGTCTTGCACTTGGTTGACTGTTTGTTGTGTCCAGGTTGAGTACACCACACACTCATACGCCTCCTCTGATGGAGACGATGATGATGCCACTCAGGAGAGCATGGAGGACAGGAAGTACCCTGGTGAGGTCACAACCTCCAGCTTTAAAGTCAAATTCCAGCCCAAGGACAGCAAGAAAGAGGTCTTGCTGTAAGTATCTGCTGCAAGAACAAAAGCCTTATTTAAACACAAAACACATCTGCTAAGCCAATAAAAGAAGTCTGTAAATTTAGTGTCTTGCAAAGGTTCCATTTACACCAGAATGATTCCACAGGATTTAATGCTCTCTTTATCTCCCTCCAGATGTCCCACGCCAGGTTGTGATGGCAGTGGACATATAACCGGGAACTATGCATCACACCGCAGGTATGCCAGAAGCTGAAACAATATTTAAACTCTAAACACAAGCCCTAATTGTGTTTTCTTTTTTTCATTATCTGTTTCCCCCTCTGTTGAACTCTAAAAGCTTCAGCTCTCTAAAGCATATGTTATAGCATAAAATAAAGCATGCATTCATTTACTCATGTCTCTTTGTATGTATATATTTGCTCAAATACATACATAGAAATAAACAAAACTTTTCCACCTTCAATTAAAACCTCCTCCCTCTATTCTTTCTTCCTGGTGTTTTTCTGCTGTTCTTCAGTCTCTCTGGTTGTCCCCTTGCTGATAAAAGTCTTCGGACCCTCATGGCTGCCCACACTGCTGAACTCAAGTATGTCTGTGCTCTATTTTTTCCTCTAATGAATCCTTTACCGACTGCTTTTACTTGACTCTACTGAATACTGCTGTTACTGCAAAGCACTGTTTGCCGTCTCCTTTGCTGGCTATTCTTATACTCTTGAACCAGTAATCGCTTTATATTTTCAATGGCCAAAAATATCATTTTCTTGGACTATGTCCTAGAGATGCATCAAACCATCTGAGGCACATTAAGCATCCAGGCTGAAGCCCAAATGTTTATTTAGATTTCCAGTATGATTGTACGTGCGATGTTTGAATTGTATCTTTCTAAAGCAATGCTATGCTAACCTGTCTTTCTCTTTGTGACCTCCAGATGCCCTACCCCAGGTTGTGATGGATCAGGACACATCACTGGAAACTATGCTTCCCATAGAAGGTATGTTAATTAGGAGATATAAGATTTACTACTTTTAAGATGCACTTTTGGATTAGTCAATATATTAAATGGTGGATCTATTGCAGTCTGTCTGGATGTCCACGTGCCAAGAAGGGAGGAATCAAAACCACCCCGACTAAGGATGACAAGGAAGATTCTGAGCTCCTAAAGTAGGTTTTTCTTTTTTGAAAAACAATCTCAAGTTTTGGATTTATTGAGCACAGCCTGTATCTTTAGAGAATGCCAAACCTAACTGCCAGTTCATCACTAACCTCTCTATAGGTGCCCGGTGCCAGGTTGTGACAGTCTGGGGCATATCAGTGGGAAATATGCCACCCACCGCAGTGCCTATGGGTGTCCGCTGGCAGCACGCCGGCAGAAGGAGGGCATGTTAAATGGCGCACCATTCTCCTGGAAGGCCTTCAAGACTGAAGGCCCGACCTGCCCTACGCCAGGATGTGATGGATCAGGACATGCCAACGGCAGCTTCCTCACTCATCGCAGGTACAGACGAGACCTAGAAAAATGTACAGATAAATATCACTATTATGGTATTAAATAGTCCCGATAAATGGAAAGCTGTGAGTGAATTAATACGGCTATATATGCTAGATATATAATAAAACGTAAGGGTGCATCTCAATCAGCTCCCTAACTTCTAATACTGTGTACACGAGTTTGGTCACTGGTAAGTTCCCTGACTCAATGCACATTGGGACAGTGATCACTCTAATTCCAGTGCCGTGATTACGTACAGTGTCAACGGACAACATAGCAGAACATCATCACTGGAATTAATAAACAACATGCAGGACCAATATAATTTTCATATTACTTTTTATTCTCTTTAATCAAATCGTTCTCTTACATGTTCTTACAACATTTCAGCCGAGTATTAATTCAAAAGGATAATTAAGTGTACATTACCAGTCTAGTATTGTGTGTTTATGCTCTCTAGTTTTTGCGGTGCATTGTGGGATTTTTCAGGGAGCGAATGTTCCAGTGCCCTGGAAGGATATCACAATTGAGACAGCCCTTAAAATGGCCGACTCCCTGATCAGTGCCCTTACTACTGAAAAAGGGAGCTGATTGAGACGCACCCTAATTGTCTTGAAAATGCCACAGTAATATGATTTGAATTATTAGAAATCCATGTTTTTGGCTTTCTGGGGTTACCGAAGGATGGTGTAATAAAAACAATAAATCTAAGGCATAATGTATTTCTACAGTCTATCAGGTTGCCCTAGAGCTTCAGCTAACAAGAAGAGAGCCAGGTTCCCAGGAGATGATTATATCAGCAAGAAATTCAGAGCAAGTGATGGTAAGATCAGATATAATTTGCTTGACTTCTTTCGTCCTCATTATGTTGATTTTGGGCTCTTCATTAACATATGCATTGTTTTTCTATCTCTTCAGTTCTTGACAACGATGAAGACATAAAACAGCTGAACAAAGAGATCAATGAACTGAATGAGTCAAACTGTGAGATGGAAGCAGACATGGCCAACCTCCATACACAGGTCTGCTTTTATTAAATGCATATATACAATATTATTCAAAAGTTTGTGGTTGGTACATTTTTATTTTTATGTCTTTAAAAGAAGTAAACTAAATTTATTTGATCAAGCATATTTTCCTCAAACAACAGAAACAGTAATATTGTGAAATATGTTTGTATTTTAAAAGAACCGTTTTATATATATATATATATATATTTAAATGTTAATTTATTCCTGTGATCACAAAGCTGAATTGTTTTGCAGGCTTTACTGCATGATATTTTTGTGGAAACTGTGATAAAAAAAACAGAAAGCTCAAAAGAACAGCATTTATTTTATTTATTTATTTTTTATAATGTAAAATTTAATGGTGTTTACTGTCACTCTTGATCAATTTATTGCATCCTTGGCAAAAATGTATTTCCCCAAAAAGTGTGTTTTTCCACGAGGTTTTGAGGTTCCCATTGTTCATCATTGAAAATCCAGTAATTTACAAATAAAATCTGATTTTTGGTGACTTCTTTCCATAAGAAATATAATGATAATATTTACAGTACTTTAAATACAATATCACAAATGACAGTTTTTTTTTTTTACAAAGATTGAATACACAACTTGACCTCACAGCTGCTGTTTATTCATGCAATTCTATCCCTCAATAGATCTCATCTATGGAGAAGAACCTCAAGAGCATGGAGGAAGAGAATAAACTCATAGAGGAGAAGAATGAGGCTCTGTTCATGGAACTGTCAGGCCTGAGCCAGGCTCTTATCCGCAGCCTTGCCAACATCCGTCTACCGCAGATGGTCAGTCCATTTGCTATCTACCTTTTATGACTACGCCCAACAAGCATCTCCCATATACTTTTATATTGCTTGCTTTTAACAAAGTGTAATCTGTTGTTTACCACAGCAAGAGCCCATCACTGAGCAGAATTTCGACGCCTACGTGGACACCCTGACCCACATGTTCACCGATAAGGAGTGTTATCAGAACCCAGAGAACCGAGCCCTACTCGAGTCGATCAACCAGGCTGTCAAAGGCATTGAGGTGTGAGCAGAGGAGCGGCAGCTTCAAGACACTGTGGGTTAAATAACCAGACTAACAACATAAAAATACTGTTTAAGGACATTCAGGTTTTGTGTGTGGCGCCCTCCATAAACGCGGAACGTCAAGAGACCCGTGGAGAAAAGGACCAAATTCCAATTCCAAATTATGCTGCTTAGCAAATTTTGATGAGATACAAGATCCTTTGCCTCTTAAACCAAGCTGGCTCTTCTTGTTTTGGGGTATCTTTTGGAGCAAACCATTTGTTACTGTTTTCTAGAGCAACTCTCACCGACACTGATCTGCCTTTTTACTTCCCTCAGTGCATGGAGGTTGCCGTGAACAATAAGTCGTGAGATTGTTGTGTGTCTGTGGAGGAGAGTCTATGTGTGTATGCGTAACAGAGTGTTTTATGTGTAACGTCCGAAGGTGAATTCACAATTAATGACCTCCCTTGACAAAATATGATTAGTATGCAGCACTGCTACATTTGATCCCTGTATGATAATGTTGTCTCATATTTGGTGCAAATGCTCTCCTGTTCCATTCAGTAATATTTATCGTATTTGAGAACATAGATATTGCACTTCCATGAATAGTTTGTAGTTCCATCGTCATGTTATTATTGTAATTATTGTAATTATTATTATTATTATTATTATTATTATGGCTATTTAAATTGGGTCCTTGAAATGTAAGTTTAATTTATTATTTATTCATGTTAAGGGTTATGTTGTTTATTTATTAATCAGTGTCTATTTATGGACTTAATTTATTTCACAAAGCAAAATTCTATACACAGCTTTTAAACAGTTATTAAGAGTAGAGACGTTGCCCTCTGCATTGTGAAAGAGGCAATATTTTAAGAATATCGACAGCAAATTGTTTTATAAACCTTCCTATTTATTTTAAAGACGGAGATTTATAATCTCTTTTTTAAGTGCAAATATTTTCTACCTAACAATTTTTATATTGTTTTTTAATATTCGTCTTTATTTAATGAGTTCTGTTTTCCATAAAAGTATTTTGGCACCCTCCAGAGTGAAGTGGGTTGAACAGATATGATGTATTTATTGTTATTTATTTAGTATTTAAGAACAAATTGAATGGAGATCTTGTTGCATATTTATTTTGTAAATGTCTCTGTGTTAGTGGTTGCTGCATATGGATAGTCTTTGCCCATGTTGTTGATAAAATAAATGGGAATTCTATCACCTACAACACAAGAGTATGTCATATTTAATGCTGATGGTTTCTGTTGAGTTATGACTGCATATTTACCAGCTTGTGTTTGCCTTTGATCCAACAGTGATATTTTGTGAGAAATTGGTCAGTCCCAATAATTTTGGATTCTCTGATATTTATGTTATAGCAAAGATAAAATAAAGAAGCAACACTCTCTCAGTAGGATACTTGGCTGACACCTGCTGGATACAAAATTATTCAGTCACGATTTCTGTTCAGCTGATTAAGTGGTAAATGAAACCATAAGGGATGCATTTGTTTTTTGTCAAGATTAATATTAAGACCAATATCGATACAATTGATAATAACAACATGTTTATAGTGTGCATAGAGATTATTTCCTGTAGAGTTTAAATGGTCAAATTTTAATAGTCCAGAGCTAAGCTGTCACTACCCCATATGGTGTGACATCATGCCATGCTACTGGTCGATAATCTTTTCTTTTGTGCAATAACGGTGAAAATGTTCATAGGCCCTGTATATCTAAAATATATATGCCCATACAATAATTAAATAGAAATAACCACATTGAGAATTACTCAGAAGTAAAAATGAGTTGTTTCAGTTTTTTCCCTTTCCCTGTCAACACCAGAGACTGCGGTGTTTATCAATTTGTCATAAAATAATGTAGTGTAGGACCCATGTGCTCCCTGGCCCATATTTTGTGTTTGTGTCCGTGACGTCATAGAGTCAGCTGGTCAATGTTTACATCCAGCGCTGCTCGCCTTGAACGTTTATGGGAAGAAACCGAGAGAAAGAAACAACGGGAGATAGTTAACCGAATGGATAGCCTCAACAGACCATAATCAGCTTGTTTTGGTGTGTCAGACGATTCAGCTCGGTCGACTGTGAAGTCGTCGGGGTGTTTCCCGTGACGAGTTTCTATCCAAAACACCTCCATCCCAATATTTCCTGTCATTGTCTTCATTTGCGTCTACGTTTTGCAGGTAAGCGCATTATATGAGTCGTGCTCGTTGCTGTCTAGTACAATTTTGGCGTGATAATAGAATGGTAAACTCTTAGTTAGTGCATTTTCACTGAGACAAACCAGTAGTTTAGCGTGCAGAATGAACGGCAGGTCGTGATGATTAAAAATAAAAGGGTTGATTAATGGTATTTCATATTTAACAGTGTTTGAGTAACTACCCGGATGTTCAACAAAACACTGCACAATATGCATTTGTTAGCGAATGGCGCAGCTGCATTTGAGCGCGCCGTGATTGGTGGGAACATTCCTCACATCTGCAGTTTCTACACAGCGTCTCTGGGGAAGCTTTAACTTTCCAACAGCGCAGCCCAGCGCCACCGTCCGTTAACTGGACAAAAATGCTGTTTTGTGAGGCCCAAAACCTGTGCAGTAGCCTTAAAAACATACGTATGTCATTGCATTAGATAGGAAAATATGAAATACAGTGGCATTTTAAGGAATAGAACTCTAGAACACTTAAGCAAAATGCTCCTTAAAACAAAGCTTATGAACTTGTGAACTAAATTTTCAGATCGATTACAGAATGCATTGTGCTTGGCCAAAATAAAATACCCATATGTAAAAGCAGATATGCAGTCCTTCATCTTTTAGAGAAGTGGTTCCCAGCAGGTGGGCCACAATCTGAAGTGTTGTCTGGGACAGCAATGCATAATGGATTATGTGCATTTTATACAACAATTTAGCACAGATTATTATATATGTAGCCAAGCCACTGGGAGGCGATGTTGGATCGCTGATGGTAGACGGGACCCTTTAAATGCAGGCTTCCGATTAGC
>JAUCMS010000050.1:6969486-6993255 GCA_032357445.1 Enteromius radiatus | reverse complement strand
CAACACACAGCCATTAATGTCTCAACTGCTGGCAACAAAAGTGAGGGGTGTACTCACTTTTGTGAGATACTGTATATTAGCCTAGTTACATGCTGGAGTGAATGATATTTTTAGTTAGGACTTTTGTCAAATTTTAATTTGTACAGTGCAAGTTACAAAAAAAACTAAAACAACAAAAAACGCTAATTTCAGAGTTCAGATTTTGCCTGCTTAGGAGAGCTTTTTCACCACACATAGAAAAAAAACACTCTTTAATTACAAATGTGATGAGGGCTGTAAATCTCTCTCCCTCTCCTTTGGTGTTGTCTTGAGAGATGAATCAGCTAAAGCACGCCGGCATCCACACACAAATCTTCATTAGATGTGGTTGATAAACCATTAATCCATTCTTTCACTCTTTTTTTTCTGTGTTCTGTGTTTTTTATTTTTTTGGTCAACTCACATTCTGAGTTTGAAATGAAAGACCAGAAACCACAAAAGATAGAAAGCATATTTAATTTAACACAGATGTACAGTGTACAGTTTTTAAAAATAGGCTGCCCCTACTTTAGTGTTTGTTGTTTGCTAAATACTGAAAATAAATCTTTCCAGAAGAAATGTGCTCGAGGATCTTAAAGAGCTAAGCTGAAAATGAATGTTGTTAAGTCACCCTCATGTCACTTTATTGAAACAGAAGTTGGAATTCTGAAAAAAGTCAAGCTCCCAAACAACTACAATCAATTTAACTAGATTGAATATATCATTAACTAACTTTACTTTTGTCTGATCGTTAAACAAATCAATCATATAGCTTTAAAAGACTTTTTTGTATTAAATGAAAAATAGTGGCCAGTGCGTTCTGCAAATTTTAAAAGCATGTAATATGACTTTGGAATGATTTGAGTGTAAGTCAATGATGAAATTTTCAATTTTGGGTGAACTATTGTGCCAGCTCTATGTCTAGCCTTTACCCATCATTTCAGCATTCGTAGACAGATCTTTGATCTCTAATCTGCATGTAGATATGCGTGTCTGTCGCTACTCGAGCTTGTATTCTCTGAAATTGTAGTAATGATCAGCTTTCCAAAAACCAGAGATTTAAATATAGAGTAATGAATGCTATATTTGATAAACAGCATGCAACTCAGATCACAGAAGGCTGTAATTTGCACTATTTGTAGATCCTTGATTCTCTCGGTATCCGTGCCTCTTGCATAAGGGTCAGTGTTTCATTTGTCCCACTGATTGCTTGTTACGTTTTCTCTGAGTCGCATGAATAATGTAAAATCAGACCATTTTCTGCCCTAGAACCAGTTTGTGCTGCAAGTTTATTTTCCTGTCAAGTGGCTGGAAATATTCCTCCCTCTGTTTGCAGCTCCAGCAGTTTGTGAATTTGATTAACCAAATTGCAGAAATTTCTCAAACATTTCCAGAAAATTGTCACAGATAGAGACACCGGGAGATGAAAACCGCCTGTGTGTGACCTTGCGAGAGGCAATCAATGGCCTTTATCTTGCCCAGCACATTATAAATCCTACCACTGGTGTGGTCAACAGGTCCTTGTAATATATTGACCTGTGGTGCAGCAATTTATCAGTTTGTCTCTGAGGTTAAATAATTTAGTTTTTCAACTCAGCCCATACTTTCTCTTTGTTCCTCTTCATTCCCAGAGTTCCCCTCATCAAAGCTGGCCATGAGTTTTGGCTGATTTTGATAGATTGAAGTTGCAGATGTGGCATGAATAACAGAAGCTCTTTTCTAATCGTAGATCTCATCTGGAGAGGAAACAAACATTGCTGCCTTTGTGTTTGCCTCTGTAATTCTGCTCTTCCTGTGCTGTTGTCTGTGGACATGGGCCCTGGAGTTATAACCTCTTGAATCAACACAGGAGATCAGCGCATGCATAGTCGGCAAAAGAAATTGCTTTCATTTACTGCAGCAAACTATGGATTTTTTTTTTCTTTTTTGTTCTGGCTTCTAGAGTAAAAACTAGCACCTGAAGGCTTCCTTCTGCTTTTTAAATTGGAGTAATTGAATGTAAAAAATACCACAGTGATTCTGTTCTCTTTTTTTATTTTTTTGACAGAGCTTGATTTATTGTTAGAGTATGTATACTGTAATAATAAACAAGAGCCTGTGGCCTTCACTTGAGACATTTTTGGAAGGCACATTTATGTGCTTGACATACCTAGGAAAAAAGTCCCAATCTTTTTCCTCACCTACTTTAAAATAGCCCTTGCTTGGGAGCAGTTGTAAGCCGAAAATTCAGAGGTGCTCTTTACAAGTGTTATGTCCCTTATTCCTGTTTGTCTCTTTCATTATCACTTCTTGAGCACAACGTTAACAGCCAATACTTCTTCAAGCAAGATATATGCAGTGGGGAATTAACAGGAGATTGATGTAGTAGATACCAAATACCCGACATGAGAGGATTGAGTGGGCTTGAATAAGAAATATACAGCTAGGACGTGCCAAGGACTGGGCTAAACCTTGAGCCAAAATTCCTCCTTAACTAAACTCTGCTCCCTGAGATGAAAGACAGAATTGTTCTGATATTCTGATCAAAGCCGGCTATCTCCAAACTCCAAAGGAACACCTTGAAATCTGCAGAAATATGAGATTGCACAAAAGAACATTGTGATGCACAATGTATCTTAAGTGCTGTTTAGATTTGTATATAAACATCTGACTAGGATGTTTATTAATTCAGTTATTTATGTTCGTTAATGTATTTATTCATTGTTTGCCTGCCTCCACATTTAGTACATTTTAGAAGACTTCTAAAGCTGTTTGATGTCTCTTCTCACTAATTTGTTATACGCTTTGTGGTCTGTTCTGGATCTGTGAGTACTCAACATTTAACGATTTTTTAAAAATATATTTAATTACAGAAGCAACTTCTGTATTAAAAAGTTTCTTTCAAAGACAATTTTATTTATATAGAGTTTTTTATAATTGGGCTTTTCACCCTTATTTTATAGGACTGAAGGAAGCAGACAGGAAAATTTGTTGAGAAAGGGAACGTGATTGGGAAATGACCCAAGACTGACTTTTTTTGTTTTTGTACAAAAGACCATTACACAGTAATGCGTTATTTGAGTGACCAGTACTGTTATTTGATCGAGAGTCATGAATAATTATTCAATAAAGGCTTTCATTTTGTTGATCTGTGTAATTGTGTCTTCACAGTGAAGTGAGCCACGAAGAACACAATGTTCTAGTTTCTCTACAACCTGTTAACACGTCATGTTTTCCCGCTGCCTGTTTGACATGCTGACTTTTTGAATGAGTGAGCCAAGCTGCCAATACTGTGTAGATTAGAACAAGCTCACAGAAGAGGCAGAACTCCATACCTCTATAAATGTCACCATCACCCTCCTATTAAATGGGCCCGGTGCTACTAAAAGCCGACGTAATTGCTGCACTTTTTTCAAAGGGTCTGGCAAAGCCTGTAGATTAGTCTGTGTAACACATAGGCACAAATGATGTGTGAACTGATGTTTGATTGTGTGGATGGTGTGAGGTGTTATTGTCGGAGGTGCTTATCAACACATTTGCTGCAAGGTCTCTGAGTCTCTCCGTAAATATTAGTGCTTTTTAATACCTGGCCTTTGACTCCAGTGAAGCGTACATTGCTATTAATCCTGCGAATAAGCTTAATGTCTCCGTAATTAGAGGAAAGCAAAAGATGCTAATGCAACAACTGAATATTCTTTAGGTTTTCTTCTTTTTTTTTTTGGAAGTATGCACTGTTATAAATGGTGGGCAGGATATTATGTCTGGAAATAAGTCCTGCATTATTGTTTGAAATTTCTCTCCACTTACATACAAGTGCTGCACTTCAGAGAGAAAATGTCCTTAGGGTTTCCTGTTACAAATGTTGTTGCTTGAAACATAGCTTTCAAAGACATTTGCTTGTTTGTTGACAAACAACGGTCTCGAAAAACGGCTCCCTCAGGCGTTACGGCAGCAAACCTCTGATTTAAACTGCAAATATCCTTTCTCGGGTGTTAAGGATGATAATCTGTTATATAGGGAGGGGATGCGAATTTCAGCTCCATGTCCTCCCTGAGCCAGCCAGGCATGTTATCTGATATGGATGCTCTCCGATAGACTGGAAATTTTGGCTGTTTGTGTGCACCTCCCTCACTGGGTGGACTACCATGTAAATAATAGATACCCTTGGGTGTAAATCACACACAAGATAACCTTCAAGGCAGTCATGGATCAGCAGCTTCACATTAGTTGATAGGATTAAGGAAAAAATATCTACAGGAGTCTCTTAATAGAAAAGACAATCACTGTCTGAGAGAAGAATTGAGACGTGTGTTTGGAGCGAAACGGGAATGACAACGAGCTGGCCTGGTGATATTTCAAAGCACTTGTGGTCAGTTTTGGATCATGTGTCTTTGTTCTCCAAAACTGGATTGAAATGAGTTCACACTATTTTTTTTTTTATTATTTTAATAAAAGCATTAGGAGACTACAAAACTTTTGCTGTCCTCCCATCTGTCCATAGAGAGAACTTGTACTCTAAATAAGCTGTGCTTCTGTCCTCTGAAAACTGGAACCTTGCTGTGCCACACAGCTATGCTTCTTCATTTTTCCCTTCCTGTAGGCTAGATTAGCACAACAAATGCTATAGAGTTTTGATGGCAACATCAGAGCACTGTTTTTTGACTAAATAACTATGACAGAAATGCTGGAGTTCACTAAAGTGTTTTTTAATCAGGTTTTTCTCAAACCGATGTTCTAAAGAGTTGCAAAACTGCATCTAAATTTCACAACATTTGGTTTTAAACCAGGCACACCCCTAATCTTATTTTGCAGAACTAGTAAGAAAAAGCATAATTGTAACAGCAAAACTTCACAAGGTTCCACTCGACTTGTTTTTATTAAATATTGTTAATATGAAAGTGCTTTCAGCTACCAATAATAGCATAATATATTCAGATCTTTTGAACGTCATTTACTTTTTTCAATCCACAAAATTCCTAAAAAAAAGTGTGAGAAGTCTACAGTTTGTGTTTGGGCTTGGTTTAAACAATGAAGTCGATTGTGTTTTCACATTGTCTGTAATATTTGACTAGTGCTGATTTCATTGATAATTAAAAATTATCATCTGATGTTGATGCAGTGTCTAGAATGTTTGTAAGGTTTGACCTGCTCAAATATAATATTTTTATCTAATGGTTATTTGCTAAAGTTAAAATCACCCTGTTCCCCATAAAAAAAGACAGATCTACTAATAAAATACCCATGTTGCAAACAACGGAGGAAGTGATTGCAGCAGACGAATGATTACAATGAGCATGAAAGTCTTGCTCTCATTACTAAGTCGTATATGAGATATACTCAGGGCGGCATTATCGTGACTTTGGAAGAGGAATTAGAGAGTAATAACTCATAAAACAGTGCAATTAGTACAAGCAGCTGTAACACGGTGACCCCCATTCATCAAAGCAATTGGTCTTGCGCATTTAAATTGTGAAGCAAATTTATTTTTTATTTTGGTTATACAGCAGTCTTGACAGCTTGATTACAGAAGATAGTTCAGAGAACAAGCGTGACGATGGGGGCCACGGAGTTCGTGTAAACGCCTGGGAAGGAGCTTGTCCAGGTGGAGCCTCTTTGCTTCCCGGCTCCTCTGAAGGACAAGGAGACTGCAGGCGGTTTGCCGCTCAGAGGCTTAATCCAGGGTCTGTAGGCAGCTTTATTAAAGGAAGTGTAATTAGCCACCAAGGAAGGTGGGCTAAAGGGGAGACCTGCAGTAATTGAAGTCTGTAGAAGATGTTGTATGTGCAACCTGGTGTCCTGTGGTCTTGTAGCATTAGCTATCTTAAGGTCACCCAGCCTGGAGGGCAGAGCAGCAAAAGGTTCAAGTGTAGTTTAAATGTTCCTTCTCTGGCAGTAACAAATCAGAGCAGAGCTCGGGAATCAGAGCTCAACCCATATAACATATAATGTTATATAGTATACTATATTTTATTACTGCTATTATTAGTGTTATTTGTGTGTGTATATCTGCAGTATATGGACCACATTTAGTATTAGCATCAGTGTCAGCTGTTGAAAAACTGCTCTTTCTGTAATGACACAGAGGCATCGGATGTTTCTTGCAAGACCACTTTTTATACTCTCAGCAGCCTTATTGTAGGAAATACCCAGAGTGCCACTAAATTCAGAAATGAAGACTCTGAGCTATGAAACAAAGGCCTGATTTGCCTTAATCATCATTTGCTCTGGAATGGAAAATCAATGGCCTTTGATGAGAGTGTTTTGCAGTGTGACAATGTGAAATGTGAGATTGGATGTTTAAAACGGCTCCTGTCTTTGTTGTTTTGGAACTCCATTCTTTTAATGTGTGGGAAGTGTTCCATCTATTATGGAGCGCTTGTCTGTCAAGGAAATTAGTTTCCTGGAACTTTGAAAAGGGGGAAAAAATCTAGAAACCTAGAAAGATTTTTTTTATTCTTTGGTGGAATTGGGCTTTGCACAGGAAGCTTGACTTGCATAACAGATGGGATAAATGTGTCACTCACTGTCAGTGACAGTCCTCTGAAGTAACATTTGATTAAACCTTCTTTGCTAGTCTGGAGCCCAAATAGAGACAACCTGCTCTGGATGTTCTTATCAGAGCTTAAATTTAAAGAAATATTGATGTGCTTTGACTTTTATTTATCTTTTTTATATCAGTTTAGGGTTGGGGACCTTGTGCTGCATTGAAATCTAAAAATTACTAATCAAGAATGACTGGAAAAATAATACAAATTCATTGGTCAGTAGAGGTATGAACCTATATTAACAATGTTTGTTGCTTTAGTCTTAATTTAATCTGGCAAAAAATAATAATGGTGGTTCTACGACACGTATGTTTCATATCTTTTAGATGTTGTTTAAGGGCATGCTTTTAGTAACAAAAGTAGGCTGCTGTGAGGTAAAAGCTATCTCTTGTATTTGTGATTCACAAAGCTGTAGTTTGTTCTAATGATACCAAGCCTGACAGAAATCCCTCTCTTTAAATGTAGTGGTTCAATACAGCAGGAGGTCTTTCTTCAAGATGAAGTTTAGAATTGCTCTTTTGCTTTTTCTATTCTTCTTTCTTTGTGTTTGGATAAGAGATTATAGATGAATTAGTAGCAGTTTTATTATGGCAGTTCATCTCCTGACTCCAACAAACAGAGAACTTCAGACTTCTCAAGGTCAGTCAGGCATCTTATTAAAGCCGCCTGTTTTTCTTATTCTCGTCACATCGCTTGGTATTAAGGTAAAAACAACAATGAATTAAAAGTAAATTTGTGTCTCTCTCTCCTCTCCCAGACACTACATGCCCTTGTCCTGTGCTTGTTGATGCCAAGTTATTTATTTATATATTTTGGAATATAAAAGTGTAATTTTGATAGAATTACATATAATAACCCATATGGCAGTGTGAAGAATTGTGTCAGTTGCAGTTCTTGAGAGTGAAGCAGTGGCTTATCTCTGAGGGAATGGGCCCATCAATCATTGCACAATGATTTTTCTTTCATTTTTACCTGTAATGGGCCGGTTTCCTCCAATGCCTTCTGGATAGCATTTAGTGATGGAACACTTAAGTGCAATAGACCCAACACTGTGTACACAGACAGGGTGGCTAGATTGAAAAGTTACGTTAAAACCTGGTCACCTCAGACCACATCTTCCGCTCTTGGATGTAAACACGCATATACACATTTATCAACAACTCTGAATATGAATACTTAACATCATTAATGCTCCGAAATAGATGTGTAATTCATTCATCTGATGTAATTGAGATACTGTACATAATAATGAAGGGTGTTGAAGCGTGTAGCCTTTTGGAGCTCTTGTACATTGATTAAGAGTGTGACACAAAGACTGTGTTTTAAAATCTATTGAGCTGCCTATCTAGACAGAAGGTTTAGGCATTTTAAGTGACTCAAAAGTTCCAAAGTGCCTGCTAACTAGGTTATGAAAAAGTCTCAGTGTCATTTCTCAACATTTGGAAATAGGTGGTTTTTGACTAATGTAAAACCAATGTCCAATTATTCAAATGTATTAATCCATAATAAAATATACTCTGCTAAGTAGGCTGTTTTGATCCTACTGCCCACCCCAATTTCAAAATAACATCACAGACTGAAAAACTGAAAAGTAGGTTTTACCTTACTTTGACCTCTTTACTTTGAAAAACTTTTACTTGGCTTGAAAGGTACAGAAAAATCTAAAATTTAAATTTTGTTAATAGTGGCATATATTTAATTCAACTAAAGTGATGTATTGAGGCTATATTTGGATTCAAGCAGTGTTTAGAGGTTCAGCGCAAGGCTGTGTGTAATTTTACATTGATAGATAAACTGGCTCTCTGAGGCTGTTCTCCAGTGCTCACAGTGTGACTCCAGAATGAGAGAAAGTGGGAATGGCTGATGTGTGCATGGCAGGTGCACGCCATCTATGACAGCTCGTACCACAGGCACTCATACTGTGCAGCGATGCCCTGCTCCATCTGGACGGTACACAAACACACACACAAACACTTGCTCACATATTCATGTGCACATGCAAATATACACCTACACGCACATAAATAAGAGCAGCCCACTCGCATAATCTTCACACAAAACAGGTTTACCCAGCTAAATTACAGTGAATGTAGATTGAAGCTTTCAAGCTTAAAAAAGGCATAACTAACTTAGAAGTGGACTATATAGCTTTTGTGCCAAGTCATACGATAGCTTGCCAAAATGTAAATATAAAGTCATGATATCCGCACTAATACATTTGCAAATCTCGTAAATGTCATGTTTTGTGAATTCTGACTTAAACTTTTATGTTGCTTCCCATTCATGGAAACGGGTACAAGTTTAGCTTTCACATTCTACTAAATTATTAAAATCATACAAATTTGAAATGACCTGAAATGGCCATTTTTAATTTGTGGTTGAACTGTTCCTTTAAAAAAAATTAGTTGGGACTCTTATCTAGTTCTGTGTGTGCGTATTTGTGAGATGAACGTTTCAGACTCATCGCCAAGATGTCATTGATTGTTCTGTGTGTTTTGTGGTTGTTCTGTCTGTTGACATTAGACAGCGCACCGGATGTTGGAATGTATATTTGTATCAGCAAAGGAAATATTGGTTTGCGTTTATACATCTTGTAGAACCTTATATTTGGCATCTGTACACTGATGCAGTCTCTTTTTCCTTTTTACACATGACAAGGCAAGCGATTGCAAGTTGCTGAATTAAATGCAGGTTTTAGACATATTGTCAGGGGAGAGAATAGAAGAAGTGCTGTTTTATCAGAGTTAGTCCTTGGCTGTTTATACCCCTCTCTGAATGTTACATATGATTCAGTGAGAGCAGGATTTGCCAATCAACTGTGCCCTAAAGGCAAATGGAAGGTTAAGGTGTGTTTAATTTACGGTATACATAGGGTAGGATATAGAAAATTCTTGGTTATTTACTCCCTTTTGCTTCCTTTTTAAATCTCAACACGTCTTATAGTCAATATAGATTTAATTTATTTCCTTGACATGATGAATAATGATTATTATTTTGAGGCTTTCAAGTTGACTTTGGTCTCCAAGTCATTAGCGTGGTAAGAGGGAGGTTGACAGTTTCTTACTCTGAGGTTGTGGTTTCAAGACAGATGCAAATTGGTGCGTTTGGAGGATGTGAAAGGATTGTAAATGTGCATGTTTTCTCTCCAGCTCAAGTGTTGAACTAATGCCTGACTGGTTTTGTGTATATTGTTAAAGTGTTAAACTTGTAATTTGGTCAGTGTTTCACCTAAAGGATAGCAACAACGCATGACTGTGCAGACATCTAATGAAACAATGGTAAACATCACTAATCTTTATCATTCAAGCGACACTATTTCAAGGGACCACAATATCATAGGCTTCATACTGCACACAAATCAGATTTGGCTTTTAAATCCAGTCTTTAGGACCGCCTATTCCACACTGTCATTTTGCAAAATGATGAAATCTGATCCAATTGTTCAGACAATATAGTCAATATTCAATGTATCTGTAGAAGTAATGTAAGCGTCAGCATGATGCCAGGAGACTTTCTCACACAGCAACTGAGAGTAGCTGTCAGTGTGGAAAGAGAGGATGGGAAATGGGAAATTTTGCCTGTGCTCATGTCTGTCATGACATCTTGCTGCCGTTGTGAGAGGTGTTTTATGCATTCATGCATATACTGTGTTCAAAACTGCTGACTTCTTCGATAACTCAATTATTCACTACACTGTAAACTTTACATAAATTGCTGTATGAGAAAAAGAGTGTATTTAGACACTAGAACAGACACTATATTGCATAATTTGTATAAAACTGTTTATTAAAGGGACAGATTGCTTTTATACAGATTATAAGCCAAGTGGTGTTTTCTGTGTAGGCTGCATTGTTTTGTTTCCTAATAGAATCAGATAAAATCTTTAAAACAAGCAGATTGACTTCCCTCTAGCTCCTGGGTCACTCTGGAGATCAGACTGTTGTGTGTTTTAGGGAACTATGATGAAAGGATGAGAGACCAGAAATAAATTAAGTCTACTAACTTATGATAGGTCCCCTTAGAAGTGTGTAAATGTTGTCCAGAAATTGTGTGAGTGCAAAAAAGTGTGAAGACCCTGTGTCTGTGGCCAGAATGGCATTACTGCCTCCATTATGATTCCAACCTTAATGCTGGGATTGGGTTAGTAACAGCCTCATCTCTTGCCCTGATCTGCCCTGATTCTGAGACATCTACTGGTCTGGATTTTGGTTCTCATGCTACTTTTTTTTCCGTTTCAGGTCTTTCTGATTTCTTTTGTTGGATGTCTGAATATTGTTCCTGGTAGATGAGATGGAATCAAATAAATTATTGACTTGATGGTTTCAGAGAGGCTATTATAGTCTGTTATAAGCTGATGCAAGATCACATGGTTCATTAACACCACAAAACAGTTATAAGAACTGTGCAATGCCGGCTGTAAATGACCAAGCAGAATACAGTTTTGTTCACTTGGAGTTTTTGTGGGGGGCAGTTTAATTTGTTTGGGACCAATAACAAATGTGTGTGTGTGTGAGTGTCCTTTTCCAAGACACATGATCAATAATTTGAATGTGGTGTTGTATCTGTCAGATTTGGAGATCTGTAGATGCAGGCTTTCATGAGAAAACACTCTAATTTTGTCCCTGCTAATGTCCAGATAAAGCCAATTTAAATCGTTGCGGCATCTCATTTATTTTCATTCCTGCTCAGATGTTTTCCCACAATGGATATGCAAATCACAGAAAGAAATTCCAGCCTTCCTTTGAACAGACATAATAGAGGCATCACAAACTTTTTGATGGAACAATAGTCTATTTTAAAGCCTTAATAGAAATGCATCCATGTCTACTGATAGACAAGCCCTGACAAGAGACTAACTCTAATAATTACAGCTTTGTGAAAGAGGCAGAAAACAATGAAGGGACAACTGAAGCCAAGTCTGGGCGTTTTAGTGAACAACACCGATATCATTGAAACCAACTGGCAAAGCATTCCCCGCTGAGCGGTGCATTTAGCTCCATATAAAGTGATGTATCCAGGGTATTTAAGACCTGCTTTGGTAAGAGACTCTGCACATTAACTCTCATCCATGTCCTTTGATGAGACCCTCTGTGAAGACATTGCTCATCTTCTTGTGCTATGCTTGTATTCCCATTCTAGGCTGTTTGCATGGGGGCAAAAACAATATAAATTACGCTGCCTCTGAAGGATGGTGCACTCCACACGAGGACCGTGATAGGGTATTGATTCTCACTACATTGCTAAAATTGCCTGTCTGCCTCCCAGCTCCAAACACACATGTGACAGCTCCAATATAGGCTAGGAACTATGCTCTATGCAGGGCCTTTACTGGGGTCCCCTCTGTTCCTGAAGCTGCACTGGGCTATCAAAACATCTATAAGAAAGTGAAACTCACTTTTTTTTTTTTTTTTTTTTTGCTCCAACATATTATTAGGATCTGCATCATCATAAATTGTTGTTATTATTATGTTACATTTGCATATTTCATTGAAAATTAAAGGTAACAAAAGGAGTTAATGGGGATATTTTGGTATAAGCTGGTGAAGCACTCTTTCAAACTGAATATAAAAAGCATGTGGAACTTTAAATCAGGCAGATTTTAAAGGAGGAGAACACGAGGCTTTGCTGGCGCTGATACAAAAGACTCAATATCAAGAATGTTAAATTATCAAGGACACCAACACCAAATAGATTTTATGCATAAAGAACTGTTTCTGTACATATTTAATAAGTGATAATCAGCTTCCGGCCTTCAGGTTGACACTCGTTCGCTTTTTTAAACCCACGAAAGTGTCTGAGCACGTTGTTATGCAGGCTTTTCAGCTGCTGAATGAGAATTTGAATTCACCTGCCTTCTTTTGACATATAGAAATGAAAATCTTGTACCAAATACCTATGTGATAGATAGCTTTGCGTGTCAAAAGCTGAGCTTCAGAATGCAGACCTCTTTGATACGTCTCTCTGACCTTTCCAAACATGGCTGGATGGAAGCTCCTCTAGTCATCTTCACAGGAACATTCAGATTGAGTGATTTAAAGCGGTGTAGTAATATGATACATCTGGCCTTTGATTTAAAAGCAGCAAATGCCCAAAGAGATCGATAGAAACCACAAAGGCGCATGGGAACCCTTGTGAGGCCCAGTGGGAAGGAGAAGGGGGAGGGGCTGTTTTTCTGTTTTTTGAAAATCTCAACCACTTAATAAGGATTACTTGAAAGCAGGTCTGACAATATCTGCATCCTGTTCTCCCTTGATAAGCCCCATCATGTTTTTAGGGGACTGAGGCTGTGTGTGGTGATGGTGGTGGATGGGGGAGAGGCATCAAATAGCTTTTAGGTTATATGTTTTCATCTACGGAATCTTAAATCTATCGGTTAGACCTCAAATGGTATATAATAACTCTAAGTGGATGAAATATTATGTGGAAAACTGGCGTCTGACTGATATTATAGACTGAACGCTGTTTTTAAGTATAATGATGTAAGGGTGCGTGTGTCTCCGAGTCGAAGGTAAGCCGTCAGTTGCGTCTCTCGAGGTGCTGTGCCAACATTGCTGTTTTCCCCTAGAGTTCTGACCTTCACTAAACTCTCATTCTCTCTAATTTGTTCTCCTATCACCACACTTGCAATTTTGTGCAATATCCTTTTCCTCACGGCACATATAGTGTCACTTCTGTTATTGATAGACTGGGAATGAACGCAGGAATGTGCATTTCATTGCATCTCGCTCTCTTTTTCTCTATATCTGTGTCGCTTGATCTCTTTCATGCTCTCGCTCTCTTTCTCTCTTACTCTCTAAAGACAATATTCGTGGGCACACTTTGTTTGAATCTAATAGTTTTGATCCCTGCGGAACATCCTCTGAATAAATATTTTGGGCAAAGGAAAAGAATTGAACCCGCTATACTATGTGTATCGATCAGCTCTTTAGTGAGTCCCTATAGAATGGGTAATTGTGTCTGCGTGCTTCTCCATTTTAAACTAACTGCATTTCATCTGATGGGGAGAATAATCCATCGAAGAAGAAATAGATTGCAGGCGAAGGTACGTGTCATGGCTGATGTGCAGAAAGCCCATTAATACAATCAGAGAGGCTTGTGCCATTGTCTGGAAACTAGGTTTGAAAGTAGACTACTTCCATTTGAAGTTACCAAATATAATTGTGCATATCTTTTGATGACTTGCATCTCATTTGGAATTTACATATCCCACTGAAGTGTAATTTGTCTTTGATGATTAGCTCATGTTTAATGGGGCTGGAATTGCTTTGTCTTTGCTGCACACTCACATCCTCTCCTGTGCTCCAGTTTCTTCGGGCCAGATCACATTTCAGCTGTCTGTAGTCTTTGACCGTTGAAGCAATGACAGAGCAGTACTGTGAACCTGACCTAAATGAAGCAGTGTAAAGGAAAAAAGACTGCAGACTGAGTTATCCCCCCCCTTTCAACCAGTGATAGACGAGAGAGAGTGGAAAGGTCTGTGATTCGGTTGACCCATGCTGGATAAAGCTGAATCTTCAGATTTTGAATTTTTTTTCCCTCTTTATAGATACTATACTCTAGAGAAAACAATTTTAGATGCATAGTGCTTCTGAAATGCTTTAATGCTCTTTAGCTTTTCTTCTTTTACACCATGCCCATCATGATACTGAAATTCATCCTCATCTCTTATGACGCAAATAAAGTGTTACGCGTGAGTGATTTACATGTTGACACGCATAATGGTGCGTTCACACCAGACGTGATTGTCGTTATTTGCGTGTAGTTGGACACTTGAACATTTTGAGTTTACTCGCTTCTTTTGTGCGTGATATTCGCTTCACAACAAACGCAAATTCGTGTCATGGGAGGGGCTTCTGCCAGGCGGTTCCAGTCTCTGTAGTGGTTAAAAATGAGGTAAAATTTGTTTTGGGTATATCTAAACTTTGGTTTAATGAATCTAGTAATTATTTGCTTTTTAGTCCTGTTTCTATTAAAGTACGAAGATGCATCGTACATCTCCTCCACATACAGCGACGATGATTTTGTCCTCCATAGTTTCAGAATTCTGCCTCCGCTTGCTAGTAATCACGTCACTACTAGAGCAAGCTTCTGATTGGTTAACGTGGCGTGAATTTTCGCCAAAGTTCTGATTTTTCAACTTGAGCGATTCACACGAATCACGTGTTACACGCATGAAACACGCAAATCGCACCATTCATGCCGCTGGATGTCTAACTGCGTCTTTGCATTGACTTAACATGTAAATCACTCACGCTTAACGCTTCTTTTGTGTCTGGCAGTCCACTATGACCTGGTAAGGTTTCAAGTTTTAGTTTTAATATTCAGTTTTTCATCTGAAATATGGATTATTTGCTTTAGCATGGCTTGGATTTTTGTGGGTTTGATAATTCAATCAGGAGAGGATCAGAACAAATACACAATGACAATGAGAGTGAGATGATGGTGATGAGGGAAAATGATTTTTTCGTGTCAATATAAATTTGATAGAGGTGATGTTTCTATCATTGGTTCATCACATGGTTTTCAAAGGCATCTCATCATTACAGTTTACAAGTAGTGATTTTTGTGTCTTACCCATTTTTTACTATTAAAATGGGTAACTTTTAAAATGTAACATGTAGCATACTGCTGGTACTACGAAAATAAAATGTGCTTCAAATTGTGCAAAGATATCTGGAGACCAGAATAACAGAGATTTTGATTTGGGCCTGTGTGAAACCACTTAGCAAAAACAAATGGATGATATATTGAATATTCATGTATTTCCCTGTAACGTAAATATAATTTATTCATACAGATAGGCTAATACCGGTTTTAATTGGTTACATTTAACAAAGACATCTGTCATCTGTTAAACAAACCTCTTTTCTCATGGCTTGAGTAATGTAAAGAGATGTTACAATATTAGCATCTCTGATACAAACTTAATAGTAGCATAAATAGTGTTAGGATTGTTATGTTCAGTTGATTTTGTGAAACTGTCCAGTTAAATAAAAATGATTGAATTAACAATTTGTTTGCATCATAACTTAATGTTTATTGTTCATACATTATTTATTGGTTTATTAGTTAATGCTGGAGAATATTGTTGTTTTGGTGCATAGGAATGAAAAGGAGAATTAAATATAAATTATATTTGCATTTGGTGAAAACATGCCATTTTAATTAGATGTTTCTTGTATTTCACTTGTTGTATTAAATATTATGTAATTAGCAATAATGACTGTAATGCTTCCTTTTATTTAAAATCAATCAAGAGCCTTTTAAATATTAAGGTGCAGCATATGTTAAATATCATTTAAAGAATGAGAATCACGAAGATCATTTTTAGCCCAAATAATTGATTTAGTTTTAGATTTATTTATTTTTTTGCAGAAAGCCTTGGTAGGAACCCTCCAGAAATCCTTGAATAGCATTGCTCAAGCAAACATCCACAACACTCATCATCTTCGCCACATTTTGCACATGACCAAGTGTAATTTTAAGACTGCAAAAATGTAAAAATCTAGTGCTGTAATGGACTCTAAGGTTTTCTTCTTGCATTGTGCTACCTTGTTCTGGAGATATTCTTAATATCTTTTGTATGTGTTTTCCGTCTCTGTATACATGTATGCACTTCTCTGAAATAGTTGCTGGGTGCATGTTTTTTTAATTACTGCTGGCATGAAATGTAACCTTGGAGATGTTCTTTGGTGGTTTGTGTGTGTTTATAAGATGTTTTTGCACAGCCCTTCTATATGGTTTAATTCACCTAATCTTGTTATTTATGACTCGTCCCTTTAGTGAAGGATGATCAAATGATGCTGTCTACGTTTTGGAATACTTTATTCACATTCTTTACATTCTCACAGCCTTCATTCAAGCACAGACAACTATAAAAAAAATTACAAGGTGTTTGTTGTCCTACCAAAGCTTTTCCTAGACTATTTTGAGGGATAAAACAAGATGCGCAGTGCACTTTAGGGATAAGAGAAGTGCACTTGATCCTGTGGTAAACAGAAAACATTCTGTGTGGTTTATTCTGTTGTTTGAGTTTTTAGATGCAGAGCTTTGGATTACTTGGTCATGCGGAATCGCTTTGAGTTATTTTCTGGTTTGTTCACTGATTTATTATTATATTTATTTCCACAGAAACATCTATGCGGCTGCCATGTTTTCCAGTTTTCCTGTTTATGTTGACCTTGACCCCTGACCTCCTGCATACTCTTGGTAACCATATCATTTTTATTTTAATGCACCTTTCTGTTTCTTTCTTTCACCATTTTTCCATTTTTCTCGTGTAATGCTGTTTATATTGTGCTTGCACTGGAAGTAACCAATGATGTGTTACACCACAATGTCCTTATGCTGTCTACACTGGAATCATTGAAGCTTCACCTCAGTATGTTCACTTAACATGGACCAATCAGGTGAAAGCTCAAGGCTACACTGGATATCACCAACTACCTCACAAAATGATACACATCGCAATGCATTGCGATATCATAATTGGATCACGATTGAAACTGTGGCAAATGTGTGAGAGAGACTTGGCATGTCAAGGAGAGAGAGAGTGATTCTACAGTATCACTTTCAATCTCTTCAGCGGTTCACTTCACTGTTGTCCATTAGGCGCCTCATAGAAGTGTCTGACTGCACAGATTTTCTGTTTCAGCACTTTTTAGGCTGCCTCCTTGTAGGCATGGGATGATAACCGGTTTCAAGGTTTACCGCGGTTTGAAAAAGTCACGGTTTCCAAACCGCAAACAAAAACAGTTATACCGTTCCTACGATATGTGCATTTTTTGTGTCGTTAAAGTGAAAGCGCTGGACTCCCTACTAGGTTGTGTGTGTGCGTGCATACCTGTATCGTACCGTATCACATATGCGAGAGGAAAACAGATCTACACGCGAAGAAACGGGAGCCGCGAGCTCATTTTAAAGCACTTGCGCGCGATCATTCCTGCGCTCGATCTTCTCTCACCTTGTTTCATTTACTTGTTTTATTGATTTATTTCTTATTGATTTTGTCTTTATCTAATGTAATTTAATGTATTGTTCAAAGTAGATCTTTTTCAGATACTTTTATTGATAGAAATACAAAATAGATACAACATAATATTTGAAGGTTTGTTTAGTCTGTATTCCTATAAAACACAGGTTTCACCATGTTTGCATTTGAGTAGTAGCCTACAGTGTTATTAGAAATATGAAACTTCCTTGTATATGTTTCCTAAAATAAAATATACTGTGTTCAGTTGGGAAAAAGATTTTTTATTTTTTTTACCCAGACATTTAAATATAACATTGTATTGAGCAGTAATTACAATACCGTGATACCGTGAAACCGTGATATTTTTATCCAAGGTTATCATACCGTCAGAATCTCACACCGGCCCATGCCTACCTCCTTGTTTAATAATTGACCTGTAGAAAATGAAGTGAAAAAGCACATAATTAAAAAATATTTATATGATGCAATATTTTGATTATTATTAAAATCAATTGTGATATACACTACAGTTTAAAAGTTTGGGGTCTGCAAAGTTTATTTAGAATTATTTTGAAAGAAGGCTGCATCAAAATATATTGTTGTGAAATATTATTTAATTTAATGGAACTGTTTTTTGATTTAGTTTAAACATGTAATTTATTCCTGTGATGGCACAGAAAAAGTTTCAACAGTCTTCAATGTATCAATTTTGAGAACAGCTTAATATCTTTCCGGAAACTATGATACAGCTTTTTTTCAGGATATTTTGATGAATAAAATGTTCAGAAGAGCATTTCGTATCTTATCACCCAAACATTATGAATGGTACTGTATGAATATTATTTAACTAAAATTTGAAATTAAAATTTTACATTGTTAGCTTGCTGGCTTTTAAAAAAAAATCAGCATGTAAAAAATATAAACAGTACGTCCATCAACTTTCCAGTGCCAAGACTGTACTTCATTGTACTGATGAAATTGATTTAGTTTGCACCATCACATTCCAGTGTATACACAGACAGCATTACATCATTACCTAGATAAACCTTAATTTTTCTGTTAATAAATTGCCAATTATGTTTTCCATTTTTTATTGGATTCATATTGTTTGATGACACACATGCTCATGTACATACTTCCCATACAATGATCAATTATGTATCCTTTCTCTCCTGTTTTGTTTTTCCTATGTGTGTTTCTTTGAGCTCTCAATATGTGTGTGTGTTTATGTGAGGGAGAGAAAGAGAGAGAGAGAGAGAGATGGGTGGAAGAATAATGTGTGCTGCTGCAAGATGTGTGAATTCAGCATATTGGCCTGTTTGTTTCTTGTGTCTCTCTCTAACTCTCCAGTCTTCCACAACAGGCAGTGCCTAAATCTATAAGTTGACGTAAATAGAAGGCTGGATAATTCATTTATAGCTGCTCGAGCACAATCAGTAGCCAGTAATTACACCGTTACATGGCTCATATCAACAACTCCAGCATGTTCTGGTTATCTTGTAGTAATTCTGTAATTAAAATTTGATGTATGGTAACTCCCTCCAGACAAACCCTGAGGCTTCGATTGTATGTTTGCATCGCATATACACAGTCTGAGAGTGTGAGAGTTTCCAGTTCAGATATGAGGCAAGTTGGCAGCCTGAGTGAGAGGCCAGTTTGAAGGTTGGCACCCTGTGCTATAGTCTTGCTTGTCTAAGCAAAGAAAACGTCACCTCTCGTCTGCGCACTGTAATAGATAACAGACAGAGACGTGCACAGCAACACTATAAGCACTGTCATGCAAGCTTTATTTATTCCTGTTTTTATCTCTTCTGGCCACTTTCAAAACGAGAGAGAAACATCACCTCCCCCCCCTCCTGTACGGCAGTCAGTGGTCCAAGTGTGTCGACAGATGCCCTCCAGGGTGTGCTAACAAGTGCCCATCAAGCTGACCCTGAACGTGTTCCTGTATCTCTGTCTGTCTGCCTGCCTTGATGAGCCGGGTCCTCTTGCATGTAGTGGCTGCCGCCCGTTCCCTCAGCCGACGCATGAAGTGTGTCCAGGGTCAAGCGTATCCTCGCTCTGCCTTATCATTGCTTCTCTCTCCCCTGCTGTATGAAGCTTCATCTTCACAGCATGCTGAACTGTCACACACACATGCTGTGCTAAGAAACAGGTCTGTGTTGATGGGATTTCTCTTTTTGACCCTCATTTGTTTGGCTGAATACTGAGTGCTGTCTGCTCTGCTTGTCAGCCAATGTTCTGGCAGAGGAAGTGTAGAGACGGGGCACGAGGTCGCTCTCAGCAGACAGGCAATTCCCATCATAATGTGTCAGCATCACGATGATGTCACCTCACTGATTCTAGATATACTTTGACTTGTGGTGGAACACAGAAAAGGTAGCAGCACCACAATTAGCGTTATAGTTTAATCTGTGTTTACATGCACCCAAATAATCGGTTTGGAATTTGATTGATGGCTCAATCGGATTGAAAAGTCTTCATATAAACATCAAGCTGACCCTGAACGTGTTCCTCTAATCGATCTGATTGAGCTTGATCCGAATGAAATGTCGGTCAGCTTAAAAGGGTACTGAAATAAAAGCTATTCATTTAAATGTTTGAATGTGACGTTCTTCTCCATCATATTAAAAAATATTTTGCATACACTTGTAGTGCCGTGATCTGTATGTTTACCAGAACCCTTTTATCAAAATATATTATGAACATCCATATGTTCATTTTACAGACTGATCAGTGAAGGAGACCATATTTGCTACATATATTTACCCAATATGTGCTTAAAAAACATTATTTTAATAGGTATGACATCAAGGCAAAAGTGACTTTTTTCACATATCCTGTACTGATTATTGGGAAAAATCTACACAGTTAAGCTGGAAAGTTATGTTTTTGGCTGGAAACATGATCAAATTATCCTGCATATTAAATTAATTTGTAGAACTTAGTGTGGGATGAGCATTTAAACTGGAAATCTGCAGTCTATTGAAGAGATAGATCACCTGACAATTTGAATTCTGTTGTTGTTTACTCACCCACAACATTCCAAACTTGTAAGACATTTTTTCTTTCACACAAAGAAAAAAAAGTGAAGGAAACATTTAGCAGAATCTCTAAGCTGCTTTTTATGTGATTCATTGTAAGAGAATGTGAGATGCCTTATAAGCTCAAAACCAAAACAAAAAAAGGTTTAAAATAATGGTGTATTTCAGTTTTTCTGAAGCTGTGTGATAGCTGTATTAAAAGGACTAAGATATATTCTGTTTGTAGCTAAAAATGTTGACGCATTGTGCCGTGATGCCAAACTTTGTTGTTCTATTCTTAACCAATCATGTGGATTTAAATTTGAATATGTGGGGGGTTCATGGTGAAGAATGACTTATTTTAGTCTGTTCATCACACAAAGCTATTAGATAGCTATTAAAGTGCTATCAAACTATTAAACTTTTTCTGTAATATACGACTAAAAACATTTTTTATTTATTTATTTGCTAGCTGAAGCTGAGAATGCGAGCACATTTCCTTGTAAGATGGCACCAATTAGCTCCTTCTCTGCCATCTTCGGATTGGACATGAACTGCAGCCAAACTGTAGGCTGTATTAAAAATAATGCCCTATATAAGATCCAATCTGCCCCGTATCTGTGCGTCAAGTTGGTGCGTGCAGAGAGGCTTTTAAAATCTCATTTATTTCTGCTGTGCAGATGACACTCGTGCACAAAGGTCGTCCGCTTTGTTTTTACGCGCAGGGGGAAACATCCCCAGAATTTATTTGAGTGATGAGGCCGGACTGACGCAAGCATAGAAGAAAGCAAAGATGAAGAAAGGCAGTGGGTTATGGGAGCGCAGATTATGTGGTGGTCCACGGAGGCTCGGAATACAAATAAGCGCAGAAAATGGAGATTTGGGGGGAGGGGAGATGTTACCCTGTGGTCATGCCTCAGGGCCAGATAAGCCGAATGATTCCCTGCATGGTACTTCATGGACGGCCAACAGGAGACACACTCAGTGTGTCATTTTTTATATTGCATATGACAAAGAGACCCGTTTTTATTTGTATCGACACTCTTCATGAATTGTGCATGAAGTTTTTTCTTATGGGTGGTGCTGTAATCTCTTTGTCTGAAAGCATGCTCTCTTCACATCTCTGAAGTTTTACGGTATCACATTTGAGCAATATTGTTCTTTTGAGCCCATAAGCAGGCATACTACTTTGAACCACATCCTAAACGCTAGTCCTAGCGTTGGCTGGCTTGCAGGCCCTTTTCCCTCACTGGCCCGCTTTGTTAGCTTCGGTGTTGTATTTCAAGGCCTGATTAGATGTCACTCAATTAAAAGCACATTTGGGCTAGCAGAGAGTGTTGCCATGGCTGCTATGTGGAAGGTGGAGAGCCCCATGGTGCTTACCCAGAGTGCTCTAATTAAAACCGCTCACAGTGCCTGGAGAGGAACTGTGCCGCACTGCACAGCGCAGCCAGAGAAGTTTCACACCAAATCAATGACAGCCACAGACGCCTCTCAGATGAAATTAAAAAGGATATGCATTGCGAAGGAGGGAAAAAAGAAACGGGGGAGTCACAAAGGACTCCTCCTGATTTGAAGCTAGCTTTGAGACAGGCTAGGATTAATACAGCTCTCCTAATATGCCGCAGATTGGTGCTCCCCTGGTGGCACAGATCAGGTAAGGCCCAGTGAAGCACACATCACTTTCTAAATGCTTCATTATTTTACTCTCTGAATCCCCAGTCTAGCATTGATTTAATAAGCTCAAATATATATGGCTTTTTGAATGAATCGTGCATTTTATATTAAATCGTCTTTGTCACCATTTCTGTCTTCGAGTTTCATTTAAATACATCTGCCCACTGGAAAACAAGAAGCTGCATTCTAGTGATTAATACACTGTTTGATAGACCTTCTACCTTAATTTCTGTCATGAACCCCCAATGAAAATCCTGGAACAACCTGTTTTTGCTTTCAACAGATCCTTTGGTATTAATATGCCAAATTAAATGCTGCCATGCTGCACAAGCGAGTCCTTGAAGTATTTGTTACAAGCATGTTTCCACTCGTTCCATGCTTGTAATGCAATTTATGAGTCTCTACCCATTTAGCAAAAAACTAGATGAACTACCTCCCTCGATAGCCCCCATTGAACCAAATTTCTGTTTACTTTATTGCTGTCTTTTAATATTACTGTGGCTTGTGGGAGGGGTAATGTTGCACCTGTAGCATATGAGAAATGACTTACTCTCCTTTTTCTGGTTTTTAGACTCTGTGCTGCTTACTAAATGGCACAGTGTTGTCACATTGACCTATGGATTGATGGATGGTTTGGGATACCTCAAACCGCGAAACGCAGAACGCAGCTGAGTAGAAATGGGCTTTATGGGTCATGTTTGCCTTTCAGCATGAACAGATATGTGAGCGCTTAATCGTAAGGAGGGAAGCTGGAAGGACGTCTGAATCGCTGTTCTGCTTCACTCGGCCCGCTGATGCCATATTTGAGTGCCACATTCACACTTGAATAATGCAGAGATGATAAATGGTAAGGCATTGTGACCTTTTAAACCTTGCAGGGAAATGCCTGGATGCCCTTCTTGTCCCACTGTGAAAGAAACACAATCTCCAATACTAAGGATCTCAGGGTGTGGTGTAGTTCAGCCACAAGGTTTAATCAGGGCTTTGAACACTTTCTGGTTTCTATTGTTTTAGTATAAAATGTAACACTCAATTTTTCTTAGGACAGTTTTTTTTAAATATTTTTGTGTGTGTGTGTGTGTGTTGGAGAAGCCTGGGATTATCTGCATACGTAGTGCACAGCTCAGGCAACTCTAATCTGGATGGAAATGAAATGAATTAATTAGTGTTTCCAGAGTTAGTCGTGCCCACTACATTGATTTCTCGTTGGTCCTCAGTTCTCCAAGCAAGAAAGAATATCCAAATGCTCACAGTTTGGCTTTAGTCATTGTTACTTGCTACTAAGAGAACTTGCTACTAGAACGTACTACTAGAGAACTAAGAGACTCTTCTACATGTTGCTCTTTGGTAGGTGTTCTGCTTTCTGCTTGTCTTGTTCTACTTTTGTTTTAGTTATATTACTTGGCACCAACTGGTATTTACAAAGGCTAGCTATTGTATTTGGTGGTGTAACATATTTAATAGCTCAATAAGGGAATTATATATATAAATAATTACTATTAATTATGATTAATTGCAATTATTTATATTAGCTGCCAGTAGTAACTGTAGCAGA
>JAUCMS010000050.1:6919080-6960753 GCA_032357445.1 Enteromius radiatus | reverse complement strand
GCAACCCAGTTTACCCCCCCCCCCATCTAAAAAAGGGCATGCAGAATTTATAATACAGATATCACTGATTTTTTGCGCTTCCATCTTTTACAGGTGTTCAAGTTATTTGTAGTGTGAAGGCAGAGCATCCCACAACGTCAGAGTTTATAATAGCGACCCCTGAGGGCTTCGGTTTTAGATGTTCAACTTCTTCAGTCTCACATTTTACAATCAGAAAGCTGTTTGAACCGTCCAATATTGTCAGATATTGAATTCTACAAGGCACAATGTTGCCATTGTGGTGGTAAAGCTCACCCATGCTAAACTTTGTCAATTTTAGAGATGTTTATTGGCAGATAGTGCTCTTTTAAAAGGCCTGGGAGTAATTCCTAGCTATCAGTATCCAGAGGGAATAATAGATAAGAGAGAATGAGAACAGTCTGGGTGACAGAGGCAGTGAAAACAGTGATGATGTGATACAGTGTTGGCTAAAAGATGCTGAGTGAGAGAGAGTCTGTAGCGTGACCTGCTACTGAAATGGATTTGATAACACAGAGTCTGCAAGAGTGCTATAATAGTCATTATCACAAAAATTGTTCTGCATGTCGTCTTCCTTTAATGATGTAAAGGACTAATGTTTTGTGAGATTACTGATTTGGGATTACTAAAAATGTCATTTTAATTATTATTATTGTTTTTATGATGTTGTTTTACATAAAATTATGTAAAACAATATGCATTACTGTTAAAGTTTGCGGGGACAGGATTACTGAAAGATATGACTAGTAACATTCAACTATCCAGTACCTTCCAATTTTGTCCCAGAGCAATTAATATCATAAATGAGGGCAGCAATGCCAGCCCTCGAAAACATGTTCTCACACCTCGGAGCGACTAATTCTCTGACCCCAGTTCAGTTGCACAAGTCTCATTTCACCACCCGGATAAGTAGCTGCAGTGTGCTCTCGTGGACTCATCAGCGGAGCTTAATGAATTAAACAAAGGAGATGAGAAACGGCCCGTTCATTTAGGTGAAGTCGGCACATCAGGGAACGGACGCTTTGTGTTTAGGTAATGTGTTTGCTTCGTTTGGCATTTAAATGTAAAAGCTTTTGCTAATACATTTATTTAACGCTTTCCTTTTTTGTGCCATACTGGCTTGTCTTTCTTTTGTTTTATCTTATTTTCTTTGTTGTAGTGCAAACAAGAAAGTTATGGAAATTCAATTACAGTGGTCTTTAGAGATTATTTGCACAAAGATGTATCAGCCCATCTCCCATACCGCCTGCCTGTGTCTCCCTCACACATGGCCTCAAATGTCTCATATTCTAGCTCAGCACTGCTGCACGCTAGTCATTGCAGGCTTCTTGAAAGACAGCTGTGGCAGTGAACAGACTTTGCCCACAATACCAAACAAAGGGCCAATTATCTCACACATTACATGTTATAGGTTATGTTTAGCAGTAACATTCCAATTAAGAGATATTTGAAAGCGTATTTAAGGAAGTGTCTCAATGGACCTCCCTCCCCTTCAGTTTACCCTTCACATGTCAATAGTTTTCAGCACAGCCAGCTCCCACTTTGCATTATGCTACACCAAGACCTTTTAGGAAATATCGGGGATGCATGCCAAGGTTGCAGCCCAGCACTAATTAATTTTCCTTGAAGAGACTCTAAAGTTATGTACACACTCTCTTTGGCCTTCACTGTGCTGTTTATCTTCCTTTTCTGTCAAGAAACTCATAGCATACCCACCGTCATTGCAACCAACTCTCCTACTGGCTCTGCTCTGACGGACCATTGTCATAAGTGTCAGGTTGGCAGTAAGGTACCAGGGGGATGTATACATGCATGAGCTGTATGCTCGTTAGCATGGCGTGTGACAATCCAATCATAAACACCGGGGCAAGGTGTGAGGTGTACAGTGACACCCCTCAAATGAAGCGGACTGGTGCATGGCAGGTGAGGTGGAGCACACGGAGTGTGCGGTGCCATGCTCGCTTGGCAATTTGGTGCTGCTGTAAATTGGGAGTAGCAATTTCCTGCAGCGGTGTCTCTGAGCAGTATTACAGAAGAATCCGTACAGTAATTCATCATTCCATGCTTCCTGCTGTTTGCTGATGTAACCTGTGCAAGCGAACAATTGTAATTGCAAATCATTGTATTTGTGATCTGCAGCTTTCTTATGCTTCTTAGGAGCCATGAATTTAAATATTTGCAGCTTGTGATTTTTGGCAGTAGTGAAATTAAATCCAAAGTCCTATATGCTCCCTCCATTGCATGGATCTACAAAACTTTTGTAGCTGTCTAGATTCATTCTGTCAAAATACATATTTTTTTTTTTTGTTTACTCGAGATGTTTTTGAATTTTACAAACAGATCCAAGACAGCAAAACAATAGAATCACATTTCTCAAACCTTTAAGGATGTGCCAGGATTTTTTCCCATTTTAAGGGGGGTTACTTACTTGTTATACTGGGGGGTCAGTAGCATCCAAAAACATCTTATATTATAATCACATTCTATGCAGTGTTTTTTGTAACAAGAAACATTGCTGTCAATCAAATTGTTTATTAATTATTAACAAATATGTTAAAAACCTACTTTTGCAAACTAGTCCCTGGTTTTTTGATCAGTCTTGATCAAACCACTGCAGTAATAATCTGTGGACTTTCTAGATCAATAATTATAAAAAAAAACGTTGTATTTTGTACTTTGGTTAGCTATAATTGGGTCATTTAAAAAGGGGGCGTGGCTGCATGAACCCAAAGGCCTATAAAATGTAAACTAAAACTCAAAACGTTATGAAACTTGGTGAAAACATGTGTCACGTGACTCTTAACAATTAATCAACGTTTCATGAAGATCGGACAATCAGGTGGTGCTAACAGTTAATACTGCCTCAAAAACACATTATTTCTATAGAAAATTACCTCAAATTTTAGAACAAATTTTAAATCTTTATATCATATGAGAGTTCTCCTCATTCTGAACAACCCTACTTTTTCAAACTAGTGTCAGGATTGTTGGTCAATCTGGATCAAAGCAATACAGAACAATTCTCTAGATCAGGGGTAGGCAACGTTGATCCTGGAGTGTCGATGTCCTGCAGAGTTTAGCTGCTACCCTGATAAACCCTCACCTGCCTGTTGCCTTGAAGACCTTGATTAGCTTGTTCAGGTGTTAGGGCTGCATGATTTTGAGAAAAAACCTAATTGCGGTTTTTCTGACAAATATAGCGATGCGATTTTCAATTTTTGTGTTTGATACTTTTAAGTGCATAAAACCTAAAATTATGAATAAAATATGTTGTTACTTTTATGACATAGAGGGTTAAATATGATAGATAAAAGAAAACCACTTGGGGCACAGATGATTTTTTTTTTCCCCAAGTGCTTGTGCCGCCCCCCCCCCCGTGTGTCATGAAAGAATGCCCCTCTGGGCGGCTGCCCCATTCGCCCATGCCTAAAAACGCCACTGTGTTCTTTGCTTTGCTGCTTTGCTGCTGACAGAAAGCCGGTGCACTGCATACAACCTTGTTTCTATTGCCATTTCTAATTGGCCAGCAAGCCAGGAACGCAAGATTTGACCATTTTGATTGGCTAATAGGTTTGTCACTCAAATGTCAGAGGCGGGGGGGAAAAACCTCAGACTCCTGAGGTTTGGTTATTGCGGGAGTTAAAACCTCAATATTGATGCGATAAAGGTTAATCGTGCAGCCCTATCAGGTTGATTAGGGTTGGAGTGAAACTGCAGGACATCGACACTCCAGGAATGACGTTGCCTATCCCTGCTCTAGATTAATAATTATCAAAAAAAAAAAAAAATTAAATATTTAAATAAGGCCTCAAAACACAATATTTCCAGAGTAAATGACCTTAAATCCCTCATACATTCACTTATACACTATATGTTCATATGATATCATAGATATCCTCATTCTGAACAACTTTGCCTCTGGGATTAATGATGTGAATCAACCAGTTTTGACAAAAAACACTATAACAGTTCTAACACTTAAACACCATGGTGTGTAAGAAATTGCAATTAATAACCACTAGATGGCAGTGGAAGACCACTAATGAGCACACAAACCGTGCTTTTCATGTTTGCTCATGAAGACATTATAAAATCTCTATTATAACATTTAAAATCACATTTAATTAAAGTTTACCATTTTGCTCTTACACAACACAACAACACAATGTTTGTGTCTGTGTTTGTATTAATATAATAGTTTAACCATTTCGTTTCTGCGTATTTGTGTGTCTGTGAACCTATTGTCCATTTTCGATGTGCTTCAGTGTCAGCCATACATTCAGGTTGCCTTATACAACCTCAAAAGCCTTCAAAATGCTCGAACCCTGGTAATTGTTGCTTGCAGCTATATTTGTTTATTATGTATTTATGGTCCATGCCTTAGATTCCCAGTGATCAAATGCTACATTTCCATTTTTGGCTCGCTAAATTGCTTTGGCACAGAACAGCTTTCCCCTCTTCTCTCACTCTCCTTTGCTCCTCTTTTTTTCCCCTTTGCTTTATTTTATGGTTTCCTATGGCCTGCCTCCCTCCTCTTTCGGCATTTATCCTCCAGCACTTTTGTGTTGTACTTTCTCTCCCTCCTGATTTCCACAAATTAAAGCACTTGATTTTGCAGTCTGATGAGCAATTTGTGTCGTGTTTACGAGAGCAAGCTGTGATTTTCTTTGAATCACAGTGCATGCATACAGACACAACGAAGCTGCTTGCACAGCAGATTTTCAATTCATATTTACAATGTTTTCGCCTTTTAATTGCCCAGAGCGAAATGTCATAAGAGCACACTGGAATGAAGCACTGTGCAGAAGACAGCTCGGGTACGGGGCTTTGACATCCAGTCACACACAGCACAGACTCCTGTGCAGCCGTATATATTTAGTCTCATTTGAAAGCATTTTTCTTCCACTGTGAATCAGAGTAAAGAAGTGTGCTGCCACCTCAGCACTTCCTGCTCTCTGCTCCTTAAGTCTGTGTCATTTTTTCGTGAAATACACTAATGTGTAAGGCACCAGTCATGTGTGCTTTGCTGATCTGGCATGAATACCCAATGAGAGCCGCTATAAGAGAGAATTGCCTGTGATGTAAGTGCTGTTTTTAACTCTTTCGCCGCTGTTAATTATTCATCCACCATCAGTGGCAGTCCAGTGAGGAGACTGAAGAGGACCTGGCAGCAGTGGCTTACTCCCTTTTAAGTCCTTTTTACACCAGTCAAGATAATCTCAGCCCAGCACAAGAGGACAGGCTATGAAAGGAGTGTGAGAGGACAGGGAAAGTTTGCATACTCTTCCCTCATCCAATTCCCTCACCTTTTCCTCCTTCTCTTTCTTCTACTCCTTCTTTGCCTCTCTTCCTCTTCCAATTCCTTTTCTCTTTTTCCTCCTATTTCCCTATTTCGCTTCTCCAATTCAAACCACTTGTGACAAATTTTACTGCTCCTGTTAACAATTGCAATAGTAAAATTGACAACCTATATTAACACCAACATAGAGGTGAGAAAAGTTTAAAGTGCCCCTATTATGACTCTTTAAAGTTTGCTAATATTCTTTTATGAGTCTCTCAAAAAAAAATTCACCCCATTTCTAAATGATTCGTAAATGACTTCGTGTGAAGCAGTTTGAAGAATCAGTCTGTCTAAACCCTCCTTTCTGTGAGCCCTCGCTGTTGTGATTGGTCAGATGGCACAGTCCTTTATGATTGGTCTACCGATGTCTTTCTGACATTACATTACACACCTCTACGTTGTGAACTTCAACATTGTATAATGCATAACACTGTGTGCCCACAGCTGAACAACAGAACTATAGAAACGTAAGTTAGCCGGTTTACCAAGACATGTGCAGGGTTGTTACACAACATAACATACACAAATACGTATTTTGAAGATAGCCAGAAAATACAATCCTCAATTATTAATCATACTTACAGGTAGAAGTTCAGAGGAGCAAGCCAAATAAACTGGGCACTGATCCATCTTTTAAGACATTTCGCATTTGGCGAATCCCCAAGATTGGAAAAGCAGTCATCAGTAAAATGACGCGAACACAACAAAAGATTGGAATTGTACTGCTGAGGTGTTAATGTTAACCACTCATTCTTTGTAGATTCACCTTTCGGAAGGGCATATAAAACAATTTTACTCTCACAGCAAAGGATACAGTATCTTCTTGACATGATGTAATCCACGTAGAAATTGTACTGTTTGTGGGCGGGCAAGTTGTTCGCGACTTGTTCGGAGGTTATGCAAATATGTTACTTAGTGACGTGTGGCTGTAACAGAAAAAGATTCAAATTGCTGACGACTCGTTTAGGCGAATGTGAGCCGACTATTTTTTTGATAGACAAAAACTTTGTTCACTGTCGGCGTCACAACTTTGCAGATAGTTTATGTTCACATACAGCTACATGACACACTGCATGAAAGATCAAATTTGAAAAGGCATAATAGGGGCACTTTAATTTCATGCAAATGAGTACCAGTAAGAGTGAGTCAATCTCATCCGTCTTCTTCGTCTTGTCTACAGTATCTCAGAAAAATAACGTTAGTGTGAGTGATTTCACTTCTGTATGTTTTGTTTTTGCTCACATACAGTGATGTAAATTAGTGTCAGAAATTGCCAGGATTTTGTTTAATGGACTGATGATTTTTTATTTTGTTCATGATATGATGTATTATGCACTGCTGCAATTTATATATAAACATTTTCCTCTGTGAAATGATTCCTTGTCAAAATACGATGACGTCTTATTTTTACTGGAAGTACATCTCATTAAAAACTATGGGCAGTTATGCTGCCCAAAAATAACGTTTGGATGTCCAGGAGTCACATCAACGGCTCTCGTATTTTTTGTTTTTGTGAAGAAAGTAGTTTTATGTAAAGAAAGTTGTTATTAGTATTATTATGTAACTATTAGTTGAATCAATTAGTTATGCTATTACACTATCGATTGGCTGCACATTTTGCACTATTTATAATTGTTGGAATGTGGATAATTAGTCCTTGACCATTTTTCTTGCAGTTTTTTTTAAGATGTGTTGGGTTACTTAGGATTATTGTGCTGTGTAGCTGTTTTTTAATGCAAGAACATGTTTAGTGTGAACACCCCATAAGAAACACATCTGTTCGGACATGAACCGAAATCAGCCTAATTAAAGTCTAACTTGTCAGACAACATATTAACTAATCAATTTTGAAAAAGTGTACTTTTGAAGACCCTTAATAAGGGGAAATGTGTAAATTGAAAAAAATCCTCCCTTGAAAGCTGAAGCAGGTTCTGTGCTGCATTTTAATTTGGTTTTAATGGCATTTGTTTTTTCCCTATTCTATTTGTTGCATTTTGTTGTGAGAAACCTCTGAGACTGTTGTCATTGTTAAATATTATTTCTATATAATCTTTACTATTGCTTGGTGCAACTTAGTTTACATACATTTCTAATGGTATTTCTTAAACCCAAGAGCATTTACAATAGATGTTTTTTTTTCTTGCGTGCTACTGTAGCTTAATTTGTCCCAGTCTCTCATTAGTACATTGAAAATGCCAGCCAGCTGATTAAAACTTCCAAGTATGAAAACAAACATTTCACACTGCACCTACAGTACAAATGAACAAACAAGGTCCCATTTTAAATCAGTATATATAGATGATGTAGGTTTCAGAGTTCACCTCCTGCTGGCTGGGTGGATAGATACATCTTGATCCTGGTTTTATCTGCTTTATTCATTGGACTTCTAAACGATTAATTAACAAGGATTTAAAATGGCTTTTATGGATCACCTGCTGTCCCCGATATCATTTTTGTGATTGCACAGCAGAAAAGTGGCAGAGACATTGACGATAACGTCTGGCACTGAATTGTCTTGCAAGATCAGTAAGTCCCCAATTAAAGCAATATATCCCTCAGTCTACATAGCTCAGCACCTCGAACCCACAGAGCACATTTTACCACAGCATGAAGGAGACCAAAGAGAACAGAGGATAATCCGTTCTATTCCATGCATTTCAAAAGAATATTTGTTTTACTTGATTCCACTTTTTATGCTTAAGACAGTCTTACCTTTTATCAGGATAAATCATTTTCTTTTGGAAATAAAGTCAGCATAAAATAAAAATTGACCCTATTTACTTTTTAATGCATTTAAATACAATAAAAAATAACATTATAAATTACTGTAAAAGCAGCCCTCATTTCAGTCTTTAGTGTCACATGATCAGAAATCATTCTAGTATGCTGATTTGGTGCTTGTACAGCATTTATTATTAATAGCAATGTTAAAAATAGTTGTGCTGCTTAATATTTTGCATACTTTTTATTTAAATCTAACCCAAACTTTTTAACAGTAGAGCATATTACATTAAGAGAAAGTGAAACAGGTTGCAAATCAGATGAGAGAAAATGTTTTTGCAACAGCATGTATGTGTAGATCCAGGTTGGGTCTCAAGATAACCACCCCATTAGACACCCGTCACCGAGAATCCTCTCAAAATGCGCAGATGCATTTGTTATGTCAGACGTGTTACGACCTGGTAAATATTATCATCCTACAAGCAAACAAACAATCCTTTTGGCGGAGATAAAGGTGCAGCTTGTGGTAAGGTAATGGGACGGAGCTATTAGCGGTGTCACTCATTCTGCCAGTCCTGTCAGTGACGCCCGGTCTGACGCCATCTCCCTCCCCTCATCCACCTGCTTATCTCTCAGATAAATTAAGTCAGGCAGGAGGCGGCCAGGCGGGGGGAGCATGCATCCACACCTATCAAGTGATAGGAATACCGTCCACAGATCACTGCTCTATTGACTTTAGTTAATAGCGCTGGGGTACGACGCTGCTGCTGACATCTCCGTCAGAATTTTGAGAGGCCGTTTGATTGACAAACGCAGGAAGGGAATAAACATCGGCTAATTACATGCAGCCTCATGTTTGTCAGAAACCTGACCCCTCATGCCACAGTGGCCGAAAGAACACAGATTTAGCTCCCTGCATTCCCCTGAAAACAATAAAACTACCAACTGTGCGGTCCCGATCACATCCCTGACGTTTACAATTAGCCACCTGCATGTTAGTCAGTGGTCCGCTCTCTGCGAAGCACATATGAGGTCAGCTTCACACACCGTGCCTTTTTACTTCCTCCACGCCACAGCAGTCAATCCCAGGGAGCTCACATGAGGGAATTGCCAATCAAAGAGCATGTCGGGCCCCAGGACGTTAATGGAGGCAGCCGTCAGCAGGAGGAAGCCAGGCTCATGACGTTCAAGCTAGCTTTTCAGATGACTCTCCGACAGGTTGACAAGCTCGGAGCCCTGGCTGCGGCCTGTAAAGGTCACCTGTCATGCAGGGTTATATATGTCTGTTTGTTCTTGTATGCCAGAGGAAGAAAATTCCCCTACCAGCCTGTATTCATGCCTGCCATTCTACTCGATCGCTACCTCATCACCTCTTTGCTAAGCTTAGTCCTAACCCATAGGCATGGTTAGTCATGAATAAATCTTCACCCCTAAGAACTTCAGCTCTAGTCTGAAATTCAGCCAAACATCCTTCTTTTCTCACAGAAGCCACGATGCCAACCTAATCTTGCGGCTATTTTCTTTTTTTCCTTCTTTTTTTAAGGCGAGGTGTGAGACTGTCCATCAGTCCCTGTGCGATGAGGGTGGTGAGATTAGGACCTGGTTAAGAGGTGTCCATAATTGAATTCCAGACATCTCAATGTGCATTAAGGTGGACAGTGGGACAAGATAAAGCTTTTTCCCAGATGAGAAGCAAGGAGAGGCTTACTGACACTCAGCACCATCAGAGACCATCACAGTACTAATGCTAAGAGCCGAGGCTCATGGGAAGGAAGCGGTCACCCTGTGAAAACATGCTGATGAGATTCACTCTACCCTAACTCTCACTGTCTGCTTTATCTTTCAGGGGAGAAGAGATATTTTTTAACCTTTTGAAGTTGTGAAACACTGTAAATCTGTTCAAACACAGAATGAAAGTCTGTTCTCAATCCTTAATCTTCTCATTTTCTTACATGTTGAACTTTTAAATCTCAAATTAATGATTTTCCTAGTGTTTAATAATATAAGTAAACTAATTTGAATGGCTTATGTACCATTTGCTTTTCAAAAAACTGTTAAAACAATGAGGACAATTATACTGCACAAGTCCCAAAAGTCCTGTTCTCATCAGCACCTTATGTGAAATGCAAATGTGAACATATCCTTGCCATCATCAAGTCATTGTTACCTCATTAGTGAAATGGCAGGCAATAATTCCTCAGTATATGCATTTACACTTTGTCGGAAGAACCTGACAAACAAGATTGTATGTGTATTTCCTAGCACCATATTTTGCTTACCAAGAAATACAATTGATTTTTTTTTTCAGAATGATTTTTATAGTTGTCTTACAATGCCAGCACACCACAATTGTGACTCTTATTAGAAGTACATTCTGCATTACAGGTGTTCTACGTGTTGACCAGGGTTTCACAAATAGGAAAAAGCTGCAGGGGAGTGGGCAGCTGTGGTCTAATGGTTAGGGAGTTGGGTTTGTAATCAAAAGGTTGCAGGTTCGAGTCCCAGGTCCGGCAAGGATTGAAGGTGGAGGGAGTGAATAACCAGCGCTGTCTCCACTCTCAATACCATGACTGAGGTGAGCAAGGCACCTTTCCCCCAACTGCTCCCTGGGCACTACAGCGATAGCGATATGGCTGCCCACTGCTCTGGTTGTGTTAACGGTGTGTATGTGCGTGTTTGAGCACTTCTCACTACTGTGTGTGTGTGTGTGTGTGTGTGTGCACTTGGATGGGTTAAATGCAGAGCGCAAATTCTGAGTATGGGCCACCATACTTGGCCACATGTCACGTCCTAATACTATGTAAATTATTTTTCACAGTTTCCATCTCTGTAAATACTGTGTATTTATTGTGTATTTAAAGAAACATACATTATTGTGCACTACCCTAGTGAAAAATAAATATAATTAAATGTATTTTAATTACATTTATTGCGTACACATACATTTTCATATTTATGTACTTAATAAAATGCCATGCAATTGTACTTTTAGTTTACTAAACTATAGTAAACTAAACTTAAAGTCTGCTAAATTGTAACAACTAATTATGTACTGAATGCGTTGTAATTGTACGGAAGTAGTGCTGAAGTCCAATTAAAGACACACTTAGTATATTTGATTGTGTTAAAGTGGAACTATTGCAGGTATACTTTAGGTACATTTAGGTACTTAGGTACACTAAATATCTTGCATCTAAAAGTGGCATAAACATGCGTTTTAGGCTTATTAATAAGAAATATGCATTGTGCACAAGAAATACTCCAAATAAAGTTTAATTACAATAGTAGGTGTCAAGTTATCTATCAGCAAATATTTTAATATATTTAAACTATACTTAGTATGAAATAAATATATTTTAAATACTTGCAACCTTTCTGTGTTTAAACAGTTATAGAGCATTTCAGGAATTGAAATGTCAAAAGCATTGGAAAGTGAAAAATTTATGATGCAAATTTTAAACTGTTTTCTTTAGCAGTAGAGCAGCCATTGTTCTTTGTGTCAGTATAAATAAGTCAATTTAATATTAAACTAAATGTCATATTGCATTTTAAATATGTGACAATACTATATAAGTTTTTAATTTGTGCAGTCTCATGTATATGAATCATTTAATATAAAGACAATCAAAATGAAATTATTTAAGATGCATGTCATGTGACATTAACTGACATTAGAGAATCACATAATTTAAATATTTACACATAATTTAATATATTTTTTAATCATTTAGATATCCCATGGGGTTCTTCAAGTAAACATTTTACATATAATGGGTTCAACTGAAAGAATTGTTTGTAAAGTCCTTCCGTAGACATACTTTTTTTGCTGTTAGCATCCACTTAGGGTCTGAGAGTAACGTAATTTCAATTCTCTGTATGTCCTGTACATGTGGCAGAATTGACAATAAAGCTGACTTTGACTAATGGATGAGGCCTTTTAATTGTTTGAGGATCAAGCAGCTCACAACTAAGTTGGGATTGTTGGTTTGTCTAGCAGAGAAGATCAATAAAGAGGAGAGATTGTAAATAAATGGGCCTTGAAAGCACCTGTGTTGGCAACAGAAGCAATCCAAACCCTGCCACCCTAAAACGCCACCACCAGGAGTAATGTTCAGCCTTGAAAGCCGTTACTCAGGCCCGGGGAAAAGTTTGGCCTGGGTGTGAAGGATGTGGAGTGTCAGTTTTGTTCATGTTGGAGGAGTGGGAAGGCTTGGGCGGATGCTGGAACTCTCAGTGGAGCATCTAGCAAGTGCCTTTACTTTAGAGAGAGGAAGATCAAAGAGAGGAGTTTAAAGAGAAGGGGGGTGGGGGGAAGCTTAAAAGTCTCCCTGCGGTTTTTGGGTTTTGGGAGTGTTCCAGGTATGCCGCTAGTGTATTGATGTGGTGCGCTGTTGTTCTGTTCATTCCCTTTTTATTCTCTCTCGTCTTGCTGAACTTGGCCAAGCTTTAAATTTGCAAGGTTCATCAAAGTTGCAGCACAAATTGCATCTTTTACCTCTCACTGTGAGCTTGCTCAGTTTTATGTAGGGTCTTCCCAGCCGGCTTCAATAGGTGATTTCATCTCTGAGAGGGGTTTATGAGAAAGACATTCATATTTTGTAATAGTCCCACATCTAGATCCTTTTGTTTTCCGAAGTGAATTTTGCCTCATTTGCAATATCATAATCATAAGGCTTAATCAGACACTGTTTATGCAAACAACCCGCAGTACCCCCCTGCGAATGGCTGCTGTTGTGTCTCTTCACCCCCGAGGATGACAGAAACCGATGCGACAGCTATCTCTGATGCCGGTGTTATCTGTAAAGAAACGCCAGGTCAGAGGTGGAGTGCCATTTAAAGCTTATAAAGCACACACAAAGGCTTGTTCACTTCCAGTCACTCTGATAGGCGTTTAATGACTCTGTGTCAGATAAGTAGCCAGCCAGTGAGTAGAATATGTGTGTTTTCTCTGGGCACTTGAGTATGTGTGAGTGTGTGTATGTGTATGTTTGTTTGTCTTAATTACCTGTCATTTGTGCCACATGCTGAATGTTGGCTGCCCAGAGTCTGACATGTGTAGTCGGCTGGGATCCAGAAGGTTGCCATGGCGAGGCGACTCTGCTGTTCATAGACTGGAGAGTGGCTCATTAATGACTCTCTTATCAATGCCACCTGCGGTACCTCATTGGGTTAAGCTTTACTACCACAATTATGTATTACTGCCTGACTTCATTTTAGAACAGAAACAAAAACAAGAGAACAAAAGGGGAATGGTGAAAGCGCTATATATCGCAAATTCCTATTAACTACATGAGAGTAAGAATGATTTAGTTTGCGATGAACAGTTGCTCTAAAGAAGCCTCGCTTCCAAAACGTATGTATTCTAATAAATGTTTAATGTTGTTAATCATTTTTCATTTGACAGTATAATTTATTTATTCTGAGAATTCCGTCAAGAGAACTGCAGGTCAGTTCCAAAAATATCTTACGTTATATTTAATTATTGCAGAGTTGCATTTGGACGCATACAGAATCTTTTTTGTGTATGTGAGATTAGCAAAGGGCACTGCTGCAGAAATCTGTCTCTGTCCGGTGTCTTTATATCACCTATATGCACATATATTCAGTTAATGTCATCCAGACAAATTGCTGAATCCAGTGTTAATACATTGCTTTGTTTTCTTCCATTAAATAGGAAGTAAATGCTTTCACTACAAAATATTGTGATTAATTGCAATTGACAGCCCTAATTCTCCTGTTCCTCAGAGGCTGGTGCACTCACATTTATTTCTACATAGTTGGCAGAGACGCTTTCCTCATCATCATAGCAAAGCAATTAGCAACATGCTAAAAACCTCTCAGAACACCCTAGCAATCACATTGAAACTTGGCAGGCAGTGTGCTATTGTAGTTATACATTTGTAAATCTACATAAAAGTAGTGTGGGATTGTTTATATTTGGCTAAATTTATCTGCCACACCGTTCTATAATAACGGGTTTATAAATAAATAGTAATACTACATAACTCGCATAGTTTCATTATTTAACAGTATTTGCTTCCAACTGGAAAACATGAATGTAATATTAGCCATATATTGTATATGTGGGATTGTGTGTATCTGTGATAAGGATAGATATCTTTTTGGCTCGCATAACCTAGACCGCTGATTGTGGAGTGAAGGTTTGGAGTGCTGAGGTTTGAGCCAACATACTCATTCATTACCTTTGCAGTGCATCCTCAACTTACTCTCATCCAGAGGTGGATCCTGTTCCACTCTCAGCCCTCACCTCTCCGCTGCTCTCTGATTGAGCACACCGAGAGAGCCAGTAAACAAAGACCATCCAAGTCCGAGGCCAGCAGCTCCTATCTTTCATCTGCCGAATGTTTACCTGGGGCCACTGTTCAGACTCCTGCAGCCCAAGCATGCCGCAATGATAGACGGCTGGGAGATTTTTAAAGTTATCAAGCAAAGGCTTGACCATAGAGGCATTTCTAAACAAGGTGACTCGGCCTCAAGCTTGTCCACGGAGACACGTGTCTGGCCTGGTTAAGGGAATGATTGATTGGATGTCTGAGATTGACAAGGAGAGCTTGACTTGGCAGATAAAAATGGCCTTGCTTTTAGTTGCACAAGTAGGCTAGAGTACAGCCACACACGTAAATGAGAACATTAAAGTTCTGCCATAATCTTTTGCTGTCTGTAATGAGAGGTTTTTTCACACTCTCCTCCCCTTTGCTGCCATGATGGATTTTTTAAAAAGTTGCTTTTTGGCAGCAGCCATGATGATGCATATAGTTTTTAATTTACGATGTGTCCTTTTTTTCGATGAAATAATTAAATGTTGTTTCATTGTTGTTTCATCATGTCAAATTTATTACTTTTAGTCAATTTTACTATATATAATATTCTACACTTTTATCAAGATTTAACATTTAAAAAAATAATAGGAATGAATACACAAATGTATTACACCCTAAGTGAATTATTTGTGCTTCAGTTAACTCTTTTAATGCATTGTTTTGGAAAGAATCCAGACTAGCATGTAAATTAATTTGTGCATTTTGTTATTTATATTGTGTATTTATCTGATTAATCTCATGTGTACAGTATAAGATGTGTCTGGGTGAGTTAATTAACCGGCGCACAAATCTCTTTTGTTTACTGGTATTCATCTTTAGCTTACACGGGTCAATGGGTCAATCCCTTACATTCACTATAATTGGATTATTTGAAGCAATTTCTCAACAAGGCATTTTTAGGGAATTGTAAATATCAGCCCGTATTGTTTTTATCCACGTCATATTTTTGTCAACAGTATGTTTAAATTCCATTTTTGTTTGTGCAACTTCAACACAGTTTTTGTCAGTCATTTTGTTGACAAGATTGACACTGCACAGCATGCCTTCAGCCAATCTGCAACCAACCACTGAAAAGTTTAGTGACAAAGATTATTCGTCCGGGCACTGTGTGCTTCCTTTTACGAGGCCAATTCCGTGCGCAGCCACAGTGCGTTCACATCAGAGAAATCAACTGAAAATCTGCAGCTGTGTTTTTCTGAGCTGGCTGAAGTGTGTTAAATAACAAGAATACCCTTTCCTTAGAGAGATGTGTCGAACTCTTCCATGCACACAGGCAAACACGCACGCACACATGACCGCCTCGTCTCTCCTGTACTGATTGTGAGGGCGGCAATGGTCTGGAAAGCAGACATATCTGGTGTTGAAATTGAATCTGGTGCTGCGTTTGCAAGGGAAAATCCAAAGTGACAGAAAAGCAGATAATAGGTTTGCTGTAGCTTCACGCCTGAATGTATGTCCACACAGGGCAATTTCTAAAACAATGCAGTGCTTGACGTTTTTATGACAGCCTTTTTTATTGTACTTTTCCCATTACGCTCATGTGCACTATACACTTCAGTCAGACGTCTCCAAAGCGTTCAGTTATCTTAACTCCCCCACTCCTCCGGCGTGAGAGAATCTCATCAGTCCTCCTTTCTCCCCCTTCTCTCCCCTGATACCCACCCATTACTTCCTCCACTTTCATTTCCGACATCTCTGCACTTTTCTGTCCTGTGCTTTTGAGCTCACCCTTAACTTTTACTTCCTTCTATTAATGTCCCCCTTTTTCCTTTCCATCGCTGGATTGTCTCTTTCTCTCTGAAATGTTTTTGAGCCTCTCCCTTTCTCATTACTTCCTCTTTGCTTATCTCCCCTGTGTTCTCTCTCTTTTACACTGTCTGTTTCTCTCCGTCTCCCTCTCAGTCTCGATCTCTCCCTCTCTTTCTGACGGTGACCTTGAAGGTTTTCCCTCCGCTGTGTGTTCAGACACAAAGCACTCTCTTCTCTTCCCCCTCTCTGTTTTCCTCACACAACCCAACCTGCCTGCCTGGGATCCTGTAATGCCCCCACTCATGTTTCAGCTTTTAAAACTGCAGGAATACAATAGAAATATGATTCATTACATCTAAATCTGATAATGCTATATCAAACCTGAAAGTTTATCTTCCCTTTGTTTTAAAATAAAAAGGAGTTGATGGAAATCGCATAAAGGTTCAACTTGTCTTGTAATTTACTTAAATGGACTGTTTAGATGTTAAACGAGGGTCAGCATTTTTAGACATGCTGTGTAAGTGAAGGGGAATTTTAAGTGTTTTGGTTTCGATAATGACTGACATCAAACATTCAAGTTTAAATGAGAGCATTACATAAGAAAAACTGAGCCACTGTTTAGCAGTCATTATACAACAAAATATTTAGTCAGTGCCACAACTGGCCAATCAGAACAAAGTATTCCAAAGAGCCGTGTAATAAAATGAAACACAAGGCCTACAAACTTTATCAGTCTGTCTTGCTGATTAGAGCTGACACTTCATGTCTTTTAATTTCCCTTGTAACGGGTGATGTGATTGTTATGCGCTGAAAACAAAACTAATTGGAATTTGTTATTGAATCAAGGCCAATTAATTTAGTGCCACATGTGACACGTGTGATACAAAGACAGACATTTTATGTGAATCTTTTTGCAGAGCAAGAACATTTCGGGTTTTTTTCAGGTTGCCCAGTTCTCACTCTTTAATGCTAAAACAGAAAAACGTACCTATGTATATCATCAGTTAACTGTTATTGTGGCGTTTTGTTGTTCCTGCTTTAGTGGAGCTCATAAACAATAGCCCCTTACCAAAGGTCACCCCTCTATTGTTTTCAAATGAGAGCGTTGGACATGTTTGGGCTCCGTGTCAGATGGCAACACCCTCAAGAGCATATTTTTGCATACACTAATGAGTGTAAGTGAAGTAGATGAAGGTAATCGAATGAAACAATACCTAGGTACGAGGAGTCGGGAGCGTTATCACACAGCACTGTAATTAGAAAGGGCTTTCTAGTTTTTTCTTCATTTCGGTCTTCCTTTCTCTTTTCATGATAAACCAAGTCAAAGACAAACCCAAGCAGAAGCTATAGGTTCATATCTGGCTCTAATGTGTATATTGGTTAATTAACTCAAATACTCATTTAGATTACATCTGTTCTGGTTTTTCTTTGAGTTGTCCTCTAAGAAGCAGCGGAGAGTTACAGAGGTACCACCTTGCATAACATAATTTATCATATTCTCTTGCAGTTGTATGAATTGGAAACAGTATCTATAAATCACGTTATGTATGTTAGGACTTTGTTAGCACAGAATTGACTTTGAATATCTTTCCTGCCTTTTTTTTTTTTTTGTTGGAAATTCTGAAAGTCAGCTCAAAGTAACAATTAAAGACACACTGCAATGATCCACTCCAAGAACTTTTGTCCTGCACATAAACTGCCACAGAAGTTTCGCCTTCTAGACTTAGCGAGTTTTGCTCCCCTACTTTAAATACAGTGGCGGAAATCTGTGCAACATGATCCTGTGAATGAACCATCCATCTGTCTCCAAAATCACTGCTAAAATCCCAGCCTTTGGGCATGCTCTCACTCATGTGGTAAATAGTCTGGCATTAGCAGAATTAGGAATTCAACCATGTTCCATCAGTCTTGGTATAATCAAGGGCTTGGCCCTCGGGTCAGTCGCATGTATGTGTGTGTGTTTGTGTGTCAATAAGCCTGAATCACTGATATGATGGCGGCGGCAGCTGCATGAGCCCAAGGACATGAGCGTTCTCTGTGCTGTCTACAGCAGTGATCTCTAACCAGGGGTGCATGTAGAGAGAGTACCTCGGGTACCTATATTTGATTTCAAATAGGAAAATATAAAAATACAAAGTAAAAAAGTTTTTCAAAATTGAATTAAGGAACACAGCCAATTTGGTGTTAGTCATGATAGTCACTTTACTGAATTGGACCATGGAAGTACTTCAAAATATTGGGAAACACTGTTTTCTGATGATTTTAAGTTGTATGGTAATTAGATACATACATATATATGGATAAATAGATATAGAGACAGTATGAGACCACTGAGCGTTAGATCATTTGTTAGCACTGGTCTCTGTACCTCCTTTGTCTTGCGCTCTCACTGCTGTATATTTAATTGTCTGCTGGATGAAAAGCCAGGCCCCATTTGCAATTGCAGTAAATTAAGTGCACAATAAGGATTAGGATCCATTTCACAACCATCTTTAATTGAACCCTGCCAGTGTTGCTTGCTTTGTTCAACAGCATTAAGAATGATTTCGGGTTTGATGGAGCGATCCAGCGTTCATCGTGTTCTCTGGCTTTACACTCCTGTCTGTGTTTACTCCCTATCAAAATTCTCACTACCAAGTCCTTTACCAGGCAGACAGCATGATGAGCCACCTGATTGGTTGGCACGTATGCTGTAATCAGTTAAATGACAGACAGGCTCACAGCTGCACAGTGCAAGCTAAGCCAATTGTGTTACAATTAGAGGCAGCTATTTTAAGTTCCTGAGCACAAGATGGCTTTCAGATGAATAATTTGGCCTGCAGGCATCATCATTATGCAAAGGCTTTGAAAACTTGTTTGTTCCTCTGTTTAATTGAGCCACTTTGCCCCCCGCTTTCTCTCCGATCTGGGACAGGGATGACTAGGACACATTTTAGGACATCACCTAGAATACCACCCATGTACAGATGAGTCATGTGATTAGTGCCTCTGTGGCACCACAGCTATAATTTGTAGTGTGAGAGAGCTTGACCTTTCATAATAGGCCTGTGTGGATCTGAGAAAGAGGGGAACCAATATTACACCGGCTCTCTGAAGCGAGTGCAACATGCCGCCAATTGGGAACAATATCAGGAACGGTGGGATGGAGGGAAGGAAAGTGCTGAGCCGAGGAAAAGAACCTGGCTCTCATTGCAAGAGGTGAAGTGGAGGCAGAAACGGTGTCACTTAATCCGCACTTGTGTCAAATGTTGATTTGACAGAGCCACTGGGCCGCTGTGTAGACGAAAGGTCATCTATACCTGCCCTAATTCAACTAGCCGCTCAGCCTTTCACTTCGGTGTCGGGGATTGATGTGGCCAAGAGGTCAAGACCTTCTCTGGGACCTTGGTTTGTGTTCTGCTGCCAGGAGATGAGATATTAGAGCACTGTTTAAAAGAGAACAAAACTCTTTCTACACACTAACACCATCTGTCAACCATTGGTCACATCCAAGAATTTTGAGTTAATCAATTTAACAGACTTTTTTGAGAAGTGAGCATTTGGTTTTGTGGTTTTCCCTGTTGAAAAGATAACATATGTTGTTTCTCACATACTGGTCCAGCAAGACTCCCACCATTTCTAAGCTTTGCTGGACATCCCGATACTTGGTCTAAAGGCTTCTCTTTGACTAGTATTGTACTAAAATATCACTTAAAAGTTTGCTAGAAGTGTCCTGAACAGGCTAAGTGTTTGCAACAACTGCTACCGGCTGCATGTAGTGATGCTCCCCTTGGTGGCCTGCAGGTGGAGGCTTGGTGAGCCAATCCAGCAGGCCTGTCAGAGCCCTGTAATAAAGGACGCTCTCAATCAGGACACATCCACTCCCTTCAGCTCAGCGCAGGCCTTCACAATCACTGCCTGGCAACCTACGGGAAAGCAAATGAGTTTGCAGTCTAGACATCTGTGCTGCTGGTGGCAGGCTGTAGGCAGGAAAGCCTACTGTGTCCCCACAGCAAATGAGCTGAGTGACTCACTTCATCACAGCCAGGGACTTCCTGTTTGACAATATGATATGATTTGGACAAGAATGACATCTTATTGGAAAGCAAAATGTACGGTGCCATTAATGGAGTTTCTGTTGTCAAGTTGGGGTTGTTTTGAATTTGTATGTCCACTTTTTTCTAGTTACACTTTGCTCTACGCAAGGAAATCTAGATAAAAAAAAATACATCTTTTTTTAGTTATTTTGTGTTGGTTTTATTCACTGAAACAGTTACAAAATGGTCTGAATCATAATCAGTCTGAATCCAAATCCTATTTATAGCAATCAACATCAAGGGAGAGTGAATTGGTCAGATAGTGTTGGAACCCTGTAATGAATTTTAATTAGATTAAAAATACTTCATTGTGCTTTTTTTATTGTACCATTACAATGTCAATTTTTTTTTTAAATTTAACATTTAATTTATCGTGTGTCTTAATGTTAACTTTGACAGTCTTAGCATTAATAGAGGGTCTAGTGTGCAAATGGAAGTGTCTTGTATTAAATTGCCTTTGTGTGCTGTGGAATACAAAGCTGAATAAAAATAGTTATTTTCCCTATTGATCTACCACAGTGTCCACTGGTAAAAATCATCCTCTTAAAACCATTGAAAATGTCTGCATGGGATAAAATGTGCAATTGTCCTTCTGTTCCTTTAAGTATGCTGTTTTGTCTTCATTACAGCGGCTACTGTAGGTTTCCCTTGCGCTTACAAACTCAGGCTGATTGTGTGTCCTGAGCGCCGATCCTGAACCGGGCTGTTTTCTGTACAGCAGAGCCCCGTTTTGAAGGCTGAGGCGGAGAGCAAGTGTTTGTTATGCAGGTTTAATTATGTCCAGGGGGCCTGAATGTGTAGGCCCTGTGCAGACTCTCCCTCTTTTGCCCTCAATCCACAGCGGACAGGCTTGATGTCTTTTTTCCCCTTTCCTTTTGCAGTGAGTGAGGCAATTAAAGGTCAAATCAATTAGAGCATGTTGCAGTCTCCAGCCTCATTGTAAAACAGCTTGCTCCCGTGTACGAGGGGCGGGCTGGAATGCTTTGCGCGAGCCGAAACCTCCAACTCGCAGCGTAATGGTGATGTTTACAGAAGGCGCTAGGCCCTTCGTGATTGAACGGACGTGGCAGTCAGAGCGATGTGATGGAGATTAATAGGGTGATGTTGGGGTTAATGATGGCCCGTCCGAACTGTAATCACACATGTCTAATCCACAGGTTTTTCCTCTGTTGATCAGGGTGATGTATTGGTGAAGTTTGGATCTCTGCATAAAATGTTGTTTTTTTTATAGTTTTTTCCTCTTTCAAATTATTCTCCAAGTTACATTTCCATGATTGCGGAGCATTTGAGTCTGGGCCAGGCGACAGCACGGTCTGATTTATTGTGCAGGGTTGCACCACAATCTCTCTCGGTAAACGTAAGGCTTCTTATTTAAAGTTCTTTTATGTCTCTGCTAACAATAATGCACTCCCGGCCACATGAAACAAGAATTGTTGTCACTGATGATCCTCTAGTCCTAATGAAGAAACATGTGCCAGACAGTACAAGACAATAGGTAGTATATTATATGCATGCATATTTTCACATTACTAGTATTTGTACTGTAGATGGTGAAACTTTTCTGTTTCCTTGGCAATGGAGTAAATTCAAAATGGATGTAGCGTTAAAGGAATATTCCGGGTTTAATACAAGTGAAGCTTAGTCAATAGCACTTGGGGCACAGTGTTGATTACTAAAATATGTAACTGTTTTGGACAGGACTTTCAATGGAAATTATTTTAGAAAAAATCTTACATTAATTCTACTGTTAATTTCTTTGTATTACTTATAAAGTTGTTCTATTTAGTTGTAAGATAATGTTAGGGTTTTATAATTTTATATTGTTAAAACTAAAGTAATTTTTCAAGTTCTTCTCTGGATCCAGAAAAAAGCGGACTTGTCAAAAAATGTTTTTTGTAGCGGTCAGCATTGTACCAAATGCTGTCAACTGAGCTTGACTTGTATTAAACCCAGAATATTACTTTAAATAATGCTGTACAGTATTCAGCTCCAGTTTTCTAGGAATGAAATGAGGTCATAATGTTTTTAACCAAACAGCATAATCTCTTTCACGATAATTGTTGATGTTAAGAACAGAAAGTGTATATTCTGAGAGCAATACACTTCATCAGATATGTGTCTTAAGATAAGCAAGCAAGTGTTTTTTTTTTTTTCTGAATACATTAAGTGTGATAAAAGTGATAAAAACGTCTCCTGTCACGTATTTTAAGAACTATAAAGGCCTCATGAATAAATCAAATAATAGAATGATGCACATGTGAACATGCTGCTTTAACACATAACCAAGCGTCACATGGAAATAAGGTTTAGGAGCCCATGGTGTCTTTTTCCCTCGCAGGTTATGATAATTGCCTCAGTCTGGTTTGAGTGACAGGTGAGCCAGGGGCAGGCTGGGAGTGCACTGAGCAGTTTACAGGTACCTCCTCCCCGTTTCCTGTCTCCCTGGGGAACTCAACTGTGATGGTGTATGTTGCTGCGAGGGAGGAAACACACAAACTCCCTCGTTAGTCGTAATTGATATTGGACTGTATTATGCCCTTGCAGGGTGCTGTGACATGTTTATATGATAGTGTCATATCGCAGGGCTCAACGAGCATTCTGGCGGTTAAAATGCTAATCAGATGTCATCCTGTTTATAAAGAAAAAGGAAGTTGTCTGTCTCGGTGTAAGGTTAGAGTGCAGCTAAAGATAAAATGGCCCATTTTATTACATCTTGTTTTTGATACAGCAAAGCAGACAGGGTTGCAAACTTGTCACCTTTCTGGGAAAATCACTGTTTTGAATTCAAAATAAAAGCTGTGTGGTTTAACTTTACTGACATTTTAAAAGCAAATAAATGAAGGCAGCTTTTAACAAATTCTAATTGTGTTATTCTATAAAAAGATGCTGGTTTTTGTTACATTCAAATTAAATGTACAATAAATGTAACATTTATTTATTTATATATTAAATCAAACCTTAATGAGGAGTGTTATTGTGGCGAAACTGATGTCTGTACTACAGACAGTGGAAAACCCTGTCACTGATGTATTATTTTAAAAAACTTTTCCTGCTTGAAAATCAGTTTCTGTCTGAGGTTAACTCTTTGTGTAAAATGTGGTGCAACACCAAGCTTTCCACTAACTTTCAAATCTTCTCTCTCCTCTGTTCCATGTCTGCTCTGGACCTGTGGCTCCTTGGAAATCTGGCATCCGCTGCTGCTCCACAGGTAAGAAAATATTTGGCAATGCTTGATTTAACTTCAGCTGTTCAGGGGCATATGTTCCACCAGTAGAGCCGCTTTGGTCTGATCTGAACGTCAATAATCTCCTTGGCTTTGTCAGAAGATGCGGGTGCGAGAGGCCGTGAGAGCGTGAGGCGTCTTGCGAAGTTTGTAGATGTCAGTAAGAGAGCTGTCAGCAGGCCTCTGCAGTTGTTGTTGTTTTTGTTGTTGTTTTTTAGTCTGTGGTGAATGTTAATGGTGGAGCCCCTGCGGCAGGGAGAGCTGGCAGAGTTATTATGGAGGTGGTGTGTGGCCAGGGGTCCCGGGGGCTTATCGTAATGAGACGGACCGGGGAGCCGGGCTGTGATCTGACTGGCATTGAAGCAAGGGTGCCTCAGCAGGCCCCTGCTCTCCCTACTGGTGTCCGACCCTGTGCCTGTTTCGCTGCATGAGTGTTTTGTTTTACCATATACTGGAGAGGCTGTTCTGGAGAGCTTTTCGGTTTGGCTATTGATCCCAAGTTTCTCCACAGGCTGCGGTGTCAACAACCCCTCCTAACTGCGCAGTCCTTGCAGAGGAATAACTGAAATACTAGGCATGTATATGCCAATAGTTCAGTGCAGTCAATATTTAGAAAATTATTCATTTGGAATTACTAATATTAAGAAGATGTTCTATGGATCTTTGTCAGTGTTCAAAATATTAAGAACGGTTAAGGGTTGAAGATTTTAAAGAAAGTTCCGTTCAAAGGTTTGGGTACTTTTTTTTCTTTTTTTAAAATCATTTAGAAAGTATGAATAGAATTGATCTAAATTGAGATTTAAGACAATTTTAATGTTGCCAAAAGTACTGTTAGTTGTTCATTTTAAGTTTGTTATATGCTGTAAATAAACCTTGATGATCATGAGATACTTCTTCCATTAAGAAGCTTCTGACCTCAAACATTTGAAACAGTAAAGTAGATTTCACTAGTTCGCGCTTTCTCATTAATGCAAGGGAATGAGAGATGCTATGATATAAAAAGCAAATTTGGCGAGCTGTCCGGGGAGTGAGGTTCCGAACCCTAAAGGCCTGAGCCTGAGCTCGCGCTCTCGGTGCCCCCCGGAGGAGAAGGATGACTGAGTGGAGGAGGATGGGAAGGAGGAGGATTTTGCAAAAGCGAGATGCGAATGAGAGAGGAATGGGAGAATTTATAGCGAGTAGGTTAGCTGTGATTGGGTGAACTTGATTGCGGGATGAGAAACAGCTGCGATTAATTAATTCGGCCAGCCCTCCTCCTGAAACTCCGTTATTATCAAAACGATCACTAAATAAGTTCCACAAATACACCACTGCACTAAAACATCTTTGTAACTGCAATGGGAATTTGTGTTAATTGTTTATCTAAGTTACTATAAGTTATTGATAATCAGTGAAATTTGTAAATGGTTTAACACTGCATTGCTATTTTACTGATAAATATGGTTTTTGGAAGTAGGAATAGCCATAAAATAGTTTCAATTAATGCAGTACTCAAGGAAAGTATGAGGCACCTTTAATCAAAACAAAACAAAACGATCCCTCAATATGACACATTGTTTTTTTTTCCCTACTTTTTTTTTTCAGTTTGGAGATTTGTAAAGTCTATAATAGTGTTGCAGTAATGATTCCATCCACTCAGTCGGGTTTGGGTGAGGTTGTTCTTTCGGCTCTTGGCTCTGTCCGTAGACTTGTGGAGAGAGAAGTCACACCTTTGCACATTTGTTTCACAGACATCTCTGTGATTTGCCGAAATGTGGTGGTGGTAAATGTCAGCTCAGAGGGAGCACACAAGACCTGACTCTGTCCTCATTACACACATCAGCAGAGCCAATGCAATTCGAGCATGCAAGCCAACACACCATAGAAACCACACCTGGCCAGCCTTGTATGCGTTTAGACTCTTGTTACGATGCATGAGTGAGAGACGCCCACTGTTCTGGCTGTTACAGATGGTTGGGGTAGTGGTCAGCGAGCGCACAGACACCACATGAGTGAGTAAGACAGATGGGGATTGCCTTGTGGTTTGGATATACAGATTTATGATAACAGGAAGTGTGGTTCGGAATAAATTGTCTGCGAACTATGCGTGTGTCTGTGTAGGGGAAGATGACAAAGTGCTGGGCGGGACGCTCTCTGAGCTAAATCCTAAAAAGCTGAGAGCTTGTTGGCTCACCGGTCTCAGCACAGCACATTGTTGTTTGAATTGATTTTGTCTTACTTAAGCTCCCTGCATTGTGTGTGCTGCTGTTTTGTGTCCTTGTATTCACTTTGAATTCATCTGCCACAGGACCTCATCTTGTCTCTCATATATCTTGAGCACTGACATGTCTGAAGACGTTCTTTTCATTTGACGAAAAATGGACAGATACAAGAGATTATTGAATACAGTGTCTTATCAAGTATGGAAGTTCAAAGCTGGACAATTTCAAAACCGGCATTCTGAAACATTATGCTTTTGGTAAATAAAGATTTTTAACGTGCGTTCTCTTCTCAGTTTTTATACATTTAACTGTTATCCTTTAAAGTCTAGTTATTTGTGCACATTCACCTTTTCCTTGAGTCTCCAGACAGGCCGAAATGAATGGCATTGAACTATGCTGTGGTTTTATCACATTACAAAAATGTCAAAGCTACATTTTTTTACTTTGTTGCAGTTTACAGTCTTGGCAATATAGTTCTCAAATAGAAGGTTTTTTAAAAACTGGAAATTCAATTTACTGAAGACAGGAAGTGTTTTATCTTCAAACCTCTGTTGGTTACCTTTATGATAATAATAATAAAAACAAAAAAACACAATCTTTGAAAACTAATAGTCAAAACCGGTCTCTCTCCAGACTCCCTCTCTGCAGAACATTGGAAAACATGTAATCTTGACATGTAAATTGAACCTTTTTAACAGTGGCTTATTCACAGGCAATTGTAATTCTAGTTATTGGCCCAATCCCTTTCTGACAAATAATACCTTTCAAAATTTATGCAGGTTTTTGTCCATGTGAAAATGGTTTTTGGGGGGTTTGTGAACACCGAGCACACTATCTGTGCTCCCCATAGCTGTCCCTTCATTTCTCATTCTCCCTCGCATCTTTTGCGTCTTTTTCTTGCTTAATTTTTCGACACACAATGCTGAGTAAGTTAAACATAATGGGAGTTCTACTCTCAAAGCAGTGCTTGACAAAGCCCTGGAAGTGCAGTAGGTGTGGATTAGGATTTCTAAAGTGGAAGTAAGGCCTCAGAGTCTCCAACCGCTGCTCCTGTTTGCAGCCTCTGGACATACAGAAGGTGAAGGAGAAGATTTGCAGAACAGCAAAGAGAAAAATTAATGTCAGAGATTGAGAGAATAAAGAAGGACAAGAAAGTGAGAGCGAGAATAAAAGTGTCCCTTTGAGAGAAAAGCAAGGATAAAGAAATGGATGGATGAAACAAATTTCCATGCTCTGTGAGGAGAAAAAAGTGGTGTGAGGGGGCAAGGCTGTGTGTTATTCCCAGGCGGAGGGTTCATAAACAGAGCCTTTTATCACCTGCAAAAAGAGTGTGAAGAGGCAGGGGCCTTGGGCCCCTCAAGGGAAAGACACTCACTGGCCCTTTATTGACTGTCCGCACTACAGCAGGAACACACCACAGCAAAAAACACAAACAGAGACCATGCTCAACTTCTCTGGATTTTTAACCCTGTAGAATAAAGTTTTTCAGCAAAATGTTGTTTTTAGAATTCTAATATTTTCATTTACGTTATCTGGTAATTCAGAGCTTGTTTTTTTCTTGTCAGTTGGGAGCAATGTACGCAAGGTATAATTTACAGTTACTGTAGCTGGTAGAGGCTGTCTGGAATACTCTATTCTGTTTGGTCGATTGCAGCATTCAGACACCGTTTGCTGTCGTCCATGGCAAAGCTTTATATCAGTTCACTCATTTAGGTAACTGAGACCAGCGCTACTTTCATGTCTCTCATACACTCGCTCTCTGTGTGTTTCATTCAAACGCAGCTTGTACCATCTGGCGTCTTAGTTATCGATTGTTGTGAAAATGACCTCAGACAACTTCCGTACTAGTATTACTGTAATGTTGTTGGAGTGTTAGGGGTCATTGACACAGAATGCGTTTTTGCTTTGAAAAACAAGACACAGGAAGTGAAATAAGAAGAAAAAAAAGTTTTTTACTTTATAAGTATTTGTATTTATTTATTATATACTTTCAACTCACTAATATTTATTTATTTTATTTTATTTTACACATTCAGGGTTTATTTTAACAGTATTAGACTTTTGATTAAATGTATGCTTTTAAAAAGTGAATACATTTTTTGTACATTGAATATTAAATTGATGATTTGATTTATTATGTAGAAATAAATCTTGTTAGATACAAGAGACATGAAAATAGCACAGTGTATAAACGGGTTGCCCAGAATAATGTTCAAAAATATATATAGTGGCCATAATATAAAATATTTCATGGCAAAATGCCAATTGGCCAGTCAGGATTGACTATTTCAAAAGCTACATCAAGTTGAGATATGTAATAACACCAGCTGAGTTTAGCACTGCCACGCTGCTACCAGTCAGCTCATCTTTGCACACGATGGCCCCATTGTCAACAGCATGATTAATATTTACTGTGCTCTCTTTCCATATGCAGTACTCACTAGAGACGTCCAGCTCTCAACAGAGGAAAAAAACAATGTGTGTGCGTTTGTGTGAGTTGTACTCTATTATTGTTCTTCATGCATGCCCTAGAGCCACAAAAAACAACAAACCAGCAAACAAATAAATGACAGACTCATCAGAAGAGGCTTGAGAAGGATGCAGGCAACGAGGGCTGGTGAATAAAGGATGTGTGTGTCTTGAAGGCCAGGAGATTTCCATTCTCGCACGTGTCAGAAGAGACGCTGAAAGCTGGTCCCTTACTGTGTGTCCCTCTCTCCTTTCCTTCTCTCCTGGCAGACTAATTACAGACACTCACAATGAGATCTATGCACAGGATGCACACTTCATAGAATAATACAAAACAAAACCCGACTAATGGCATCGCGCATATCTTAATTACAAATCGGCTCAAGAGGCTCAGAAGATTCCTTTTGTAGGTCCCCAAAAGGCGATCAAATAAGCCATTCAACTCGTTCAGAGTGCTTCACCTGGATCTCATTGTTGCCGCAGGTCAGCGTGCGGATCATTTAAATGGGATCTCTTGATTCATTACGCTTCTATCAGTCACACCACACTGTTTCGATGTAACAGCATGTACTGATTATGCAGCCACTTAGGTTTGATCTAAAAACTCAGTTAAGTCAGCTCATTCACTACACTGCCTCCCTGTGGTCCTACAGTATTAAGCTAGAAAACATTTGCAAGGGGTTTCAGCGGGCCTGAAAAACATTTGGTCACTTTTGGAATTGTCACACAAGATGTCTACATGTCTTTGGATTAGATACAAAGCCAAGCTGCATCTTCAGTCAGATGATGCTGGAGAACACTTCTCTTAGCTGAGCCATTTTTGCAATTGCTTTTAGCCAAGGTGATTTTTACTGGATGTGTGAAGTTGTTTTTGTTATCTGTGGGCATATTAAATTTAAACCAATACATTTAATTTAATTTAATTTGAAATAAACTTTGTGTTTAGTGTGTTTTTTATGCAAAGGAATGTATACATTTATCTGTGGCTAAACTGTTCAAATGCTTATTTGAATAAGTATATTTTGCTAGCATTTCCTTTATAGGATTGCCTGTAGTTTTTTTTTTTTTTTTTTTTTTTACTGTACATGCACCTCATCTTCGGCTTATACCAACCAATCAGTCTCTGAAACCCATGTTTCCTGTCGTTCTAGTCCTCAGCATGTTTTTACTCTTGTTTTTACTCTTTACATTTTTGCATCTCTGTCTGGCTTTCTCTCTCCCACACACTTGCTCTCTTGATCTCTCCCCATCTTTCATCCTTTTCTCTCCCATTTTGCTCCTATTCTTTGTCCTTTCTGTCCTGTGTCTTCACAGGCAGATTGACTTGCTTCATCTTCTTTCCTTCACATTTCAGCAGCAGCCCATTTCAATTCTCATCTCTCCTTCAAAGGGTCTTTCACTATCCCCCTCTCGCTCCCTCGCTCTCTAGGGAGTGTGGAGGGAGAGAAGAGGGCAGCCTTGAAAGACAAAGATGAAAGAGAAAAGAAAAAACAAACACGCAAACAAATAAACCCTGCAGTAAAACAGCTTTTTCCATCTTGGTCATGGCAGGAAAGCCACAGTGGAGGCAGACTGACAAGGCCCAGGTGGTAATGTATGTACGTGCACAGCCATAAAGCTTAGAACGCTGACCCATATTGCACAGAGACCAAGGCACAGCTAATATTGTGTTTTCTGATGAAGATGCTGAGAAGTGATTGTTCGTAAATAGTTATGTAACACTTTTAGCTGATTTCATCAGCTCTTACAGTATGCTATTTACAGAACAATATATGAAAAATGATCTCTGCAATATATCATGGCCTGGCGAATGATAAAAAGTATTTTCTGTAGTTATTCAATATCCAGTAATTGACGTCTTAAAGGCATAGTTTATCCACAAATGAAAAAAAAATAAATAAAACATCATTCATTACATTTTTTTGTTTTGTTTTTTAGACCTGTATGACATGTCTTTTCTGTAGAATATCAAAGGAGATGTCAAAAAGGTGCCATAAAGTTTGTTCATACGACATGTAGACTAGATTAAAATTTTTGGTAAACTATCCCTTTAAATGCTTCCCAAACCTCCATTAGATATTCACCTCACTGGGGAGCTCTTCCTTTGGGAAACTGACTGTAGTAAAGGGTTCAACAACTCCTTGTCTTTCTCATTCTTGTACATCTGTTCCACACATTCTTGTTCTCTCTCCTTCTTTTGTTTTGTGTGAGGGTTTAATGGAGTCTGGTCAGAGGGATGTAGCGGGGTCTAATGAGGGCTACATCACAGACGCAGGCTGATGTCAAATGTCTGGCCTTATTTACAGGTGAGGGCTTGCAGGACATGGAAACGGGCACAGAGAGTTAATTAGACAGGAAGGTAAGGTGGTCAGTGATCGGCAGCCCCCATACATAAACCCCCAGCTGCTCTAATGTTCATGCACACACACAACTGACGGGAAGCATACTTGACCTTCAGAGCTGGCAAACATTTCCTGTGCTAGCCATAGCAGCAGTTTTTATTTTATGTTTAATGCCTGTGGTGCACAAAATAATATGATTAAAAACGTATATAAATCTATAGTAATATATACTATATAATAAAGTATTTCATTGTTATTTATAGTATTTGTTCATATTTTTATTAATTCTTTCCAATTGAGCACATCCCTGACATCCCCCACCACCTAAAGCCACCGTCCAATTCTTGATGACCCTAGTAAAATATGTAAATTGTAATGTGAAATAACACACTGGAGACTATTGTCAGATTTCATCACAGAGATCGTTTCTTGTCACTAAAGGCGGAGATGGGCTAAAATTTATGCTCTTTTGCCTATAAAAGATGGCATGGGCAGACAGCCCTCACCAAAGACTCAACCACATTATCACCAGTCACTAATAAAAGGAATGTCACATAAAGTGCACTCAATGTCATTATTAATAAATCACAATTGTTGGAAATTGACCCTTGATCCAGATCACACAGCAAGGAAAAAATTCACTAGAAAGAAAGCCCTGACCATTTCTGTCAGTCACGGCTCACAGTCCAACACTTTATTACTAAAAGAGACAATTAACCTTTTTACACTGACGTCACTCCCCAGAGAGAGAGAATAAAACATACACAGTTGAGAATGATTCATGAGATTAAATATCCTGAAATTTGTGTAGCAGGCTTTAAAGTCATCTGTGGCAAACTTTTCAATCACTGGTGGTACATTATAAATTTAAATATTGTGTGTATATATATATATATATATATATATATATATATATATAGTTAATTGAGTTTTCTTGCATCAGACACAGTTTTAATCTAGTGACAAATGCATAGTTGCAGATCTACATAATTTATAAAAGTGATACTGTACCTTTAAGACCTGTGTCCAAATAATACTGTAGTCTTAAGCGGAGAATCCAGTTTTTCAGGTTCCACAAACCTTTGCATTCACAAGTAACTAAAATATTTATAAGACATAGATAGGGAGATGGAAAATATAATATATAATATAAAATCATATATATTTTTATTATTAGAATTGCAAATCATATTTTGTTATCTAGCTTAGAGAGGAGTATTCAAGTTTTAATTCCATTTAGAAAAAGTCTGAAATATATTTGGTCGTTATTCTCAGTGAAGCTGCAGCGCAAATGAAAAATATAATTTACAGAGTACTTAGGGATTATTGCTTAAATCTTGTTTACTTATAGCTCTTTTTGTGCAAAGTACTTTATCTTTCCGAAATATGTAAATGTGTAAAATGTTCACATGCTGTTTTAAACCACTTGGATACTGGAAAAAAAAAATAGTAGAGCAAATTAGCATAGCTGGTCCTTGTTGGAGGATATTGGGGGCAAACAATTGTATTGGCTTGTGTAATCCTTTTTTGTTTGTGCTGCCAGTTTGTTGATGAGTTTATTTTTGAGGGCATTCACTCACTTTATATTTTTTTTTCCGTTGTCTATTTCCATCAAGGTTAAGGTGGCTTGTCTGAGCATCAGTGTGGGTGAGCTGTGGTCAGTACAGCCAGCCGAGTCTCAGCAACACTGAAGCCGGGTGCACAAGAGTCACTAGTTATCCATGCAGTATCCTGAAGTGGAAACAGCTTGATTTGGGAAGGGAGCCTGTGCTAGCAGCCTGCGTGTTTCCGTCCAAATGAATGTGTATCGGTGTGTGTGTGTTTGCCATGCGGAAGCTGCACTAGTATAGAGGAATGTGCTCTTCTCTATGTGTCTTAATTGGATCGACTCCGGACCCTGGGGTCGGCCCACCTGCTCCTCTCATTCTGGGGGAGAAGAGAGAGCCAAAAAAGTCAGAAGAGAGTGTTATTTGATTTTTTTAAGATGATTATAAATACTGTGTAATGACTAGATATCGCCTCTTACAGGTTGGCAATAATGAAATAACCATAGCGGAAAAAGTATTGCTGTTTTCTTTTTTCTCATTTATAATTCTAATTCATTTCAAATATTTGGCACTATTTGTTTGAAAGTGTCATGTTTTAATCTCTGTGCTATTGTAGACATGTTGCATTTTGTCCTGCAAACTGAGCTAATCTGAGATATACAAAATAAGCAGACATAATCCAATTGTATGAATAAATTAAGAAACACAAACATCTGTCAGAAGAAGAATTTAGAGTATTTCCTTTCCACCAGTGGTTTTAGGTTTTGCATTTTTGCGTTCACATATAGAACTAGTTAGTAAATATGCAAGATAAATGAAAGCCAAGTCTCGAGGTCACTGAAAACGTCACGCGATAAGGTTTATTTTTATTGTGGCTCATCTATTATGAATGAGATAGAAAGGGTTGCTGTGCAAGGGTCTGGCCTGGTAAATATTTTGCCATATGGGCACTTAATATTTCATGGTAGATGAGGGCTGGTTAGGTGATGGACACTGGTGTGGTGCTGTCACGTTTTAATGAAGAAGTTTACCCAGCCAGTACCTACGTGGCCTAAACCTCTTTTTAAGATGCAAGGAGAATGAGAGGGGGCGGAAGACAGTGTGTGTACTGTGTATGTGTGTGTGTATTTGTGTAAAAGAGAGAGTGAGAGAATGAGATGCAGAGCTACCAGGCTGACGGAGGCAATTAGATCTATTATTAGTCCGACAGTGGAAGGATTGATGCACACAATAGTCAGTGTGTAAGCAGAAAGCCAGGGACGTGAACAAAATTTTAATAGTAGAATCTCCTAGATTATTGAGGCCTTCATTAACATTTTCACACATGGCTGCTTAACAAATGAGAAAAGAGCCCCACCATACAGGCAGATTTATCGGGCTCTTACCACCAGCCCTGTGCCTGCCCGCCGAAAGCCTCCCTCGTCACCTTTTCAGCCAAGAGTAGAACAGGACCCGCATAGAGGCAGAGGATTTGAGACAACAGACAAGCCTCTAGAGCTAAGCTTTTTTTTTTTTACCACCGTCAAACTATCTTTCTCATTTCAGGGATCAACAATAAGAATGAACCACTGACCCAGGGACAGTGCAAGAGAGTTTCAGGCCAGCTCACAGAACAGTTGCTTGCCCTTTCAGGCCAGTGCTATGTTGCCTCTGAAAACCTTACATTCACTGTTTTGATACAGTACATCTTTTTTTGTGTGTGTTTCAGATTTAATTGTTAAGTTGAAAAATAATTATAATTTAATAATATAATTAAATAAAATAGGTTAAGAGACTAATCAAGAAAATAAAAAAGGCTAAAGGGGAGAAATATATAAATATTATACCTGATAAAGAAATTTGTCTTTTAAAAAAATTGTTAAGCTCTGCATTTTTCCACTGTGCCAGCTCTCTACTTTTTATGCACACGTGACACACTCAGGCTGGCTTTTGGAAACATTGGCTTTGGGCATCCCAACTTGCTCCTGTGATCCTGGGTTGAATTTAGCCTAAATCCATGCATGCTTCAGATGACAGCATACTTTACGTTCCCACCTGCTGACTCCGTAAGATATGTTTTGTGAGGGGAATCCCCCCCTCCCCTGAAAGCTTCATTCAAATGAAAAATAGTACGCTCCCATAAGTGGAGGCATCAACAGAGCTGCAGCCAAAGAGAGATCTGGAAGAGGTGACATATTGGAAGGGAAATGGATTATACCCCATTAGTTCTATATGATTTCTTGGGGAAGCGGGAGGACTCACTTTCACGTCTGTCTCGTGGTTTCGCTGACTCACTCATACTTTTTGGAGATCTGTCGGAGTCTTCCTCTTACATAGAGCGAGTGATAGGTGTGGAAAGGTGGAGGAGAACTTTGAAGCAAACACTAGATAGTCTAATTATCAGCTGCTAGTGGAGTGGGGCTGTCAGGCTCTGCGATTGGCTGGAGTCGCAGGGTTCTTTCCCTCCTCCCCCTGGCACTCAGGTGTGAAAAACTCGGTACTGCAGATACCGGAGGTAGAAGGCTTGTTTTGGCATCGTGCCAATCTCTTCTCGGTATCAATAATGAACATTTTAAAGAACAGCTTAGGCAAGGAGCAAACCCGCCTAATGTCCTTAAGACAAAGGGAGATATTGCAGCGGACAGGGGGCCAGAAATCAATTTCCCATTTGCTGCTTTAATTTGGGCGTGATGGGTGGAGAGATTAGGGCTGCGGGTACCTGTAAGCTTCTTTTGGATGGGCTGTACCTGACGCCGGGGGTCTGCCCAGCTTGACCCCGTGCTAATTAAAGTTCTGGATTGATCTGCAAACAATGTGATACCAATCTGTCCTCCACAACCCCAACAAGCACATCTTCCCAAGCCAACATCTTGATAATAGGCTCATAAAGCAACTGCTAATGGCACTTTCTGGGCCGAGCCCTGTCAGATCACACTCTTAAAGCTTGTTTGCTTATTTTGCACCTTAGAGGTGGCGTACCACAAAATGTATGTTTGTTTGGATTGCTGTGTTTGGCTGTCCTCTAAATTTTGAGTGTCCTTTCTTTTACCAAACTGGTCAATTGCATAGTCACGCTCTCTGACGTTTTGTTTTAGGCCATACTTTCTTGGATGTTCCCTCTGTGTTGGTTTTGTGCTTTGGCTTTTTATACTCATTTTTACCTTGTAGATTAATTTGAATTTAAGCGATGTTAAAACTGGGGATTAGTGGGGTTTGTGTAAAAGCTTAGAGGAAAAAGTATTAGTAGTTAATGAATAAATAAAATAAACTGAATATTTAAGTATTTTTAATGAAAATGTATTTCGACATTTACCAGTGCATTACTCTAGGGATTAGGAAAATGTGACATGAACACAAGATTAAGCAAAATATGTTGTGCATATTTAAAATGTACTTTGTTATCATATAAACTAGGCCTTTATATTAAAGAAAATCCTGATGATGATAATATTTGGAGTCCATAATTGCAAATAATAATAATAATAATAATAATAATATGCAATTGTCAGCTTATGAACTAAGTTTTTAATATTGTTGCATCAATATTTGCCTCCTCAGTTTCCTTCTTCAAATGAACTATATCAAAGTTAATATCCATATGCCTTTCTAGTCCTCGAGAGGATTGACCCTTTTCATTTTATTTATTGACTAAAACATTAATTGCGAATGGTGCATTAGTGATGTATCAGCAAAATATTTCCTAATGGGCTGAAACCCTGTTTTAAAATGAGATGCACTGACATCGGTGATTGGATATTATGTGTCGGTTTTCTTTCAGAGAGGAACATGCAGGGCACTTATGCATATTTGAGTATGTGTAAACATTCATAAGTGTGGTTTTCCTAAAGGTGCCTTGGTATGGCGCTCATCTATGTGTGTCTATGCTCCTGCATGTTAAATGAGAGGCTTTTTGGAAGGGTCCCTCAGAGGAGTTAATTAAACTGCTACCGGCTGAAGCTGATGAGCCACCCTACTCTGACCTTGAGGCTGCGCTCCCCCTATGTGTGTGCAATTACACCTGCATAATAAGGCCTGCCAGCAGTGCCCACCTCCCCCCTGTCCCTCCCCTTCCTCTATGCTGCCACCACATGGCCACCAGACTCCCCCTCCAGTGCCAGCATTGTATAGACTCTTAGTAAAAGGGATGCACTAATAGTGAAATTACTGGTTTATCTGTGTCTTTGCAAAGTTCAAAAAAAGCATTTCGAATAAAACTATTGAATTTAGTCATCAAAATAGTAGTGTGGTATTGAGGTCAATGCAATAAGCCTTTAAACTTGACACGAATGACCAGCATTCTCTTTCACCTTCAATACCACAACTGCTCCCGGGTGCTGCGGTAAAAATGGCTGCTCATTGCTCCAGGTGTGTGTTCATGGTGTGTGTGTGTTTGTTCATTATTCAGTGGTGTGTTTGTGCGCTTGGATGGGTGCAATGCAGAGCACAGATTCCGAGTGTAGGTCACCATACTTGGCTGCATTTCACTTACAATATAAATTGTTAATATTCAAAATTGTATTGACCAATATCTACAAAAACATTTCTAATACTGTCCCATAATGCATATGAAATATCAAGCAGAATGGAGCACAGTGCAGGGATCTATGATGCTAACCTGACGTACCATCTTATAAACACAACCCAAAAGACACCCTGGGCCAAAAGATCCATTTGAATGGAATTGGGATATAGAGGTGATGTAAGAATTTCAAGATGTAACTTGTTGAGAGGGTTTCACCATGCATCATGCAGCTTTTTTACAACTAAAACAGTAACTGGAGGTTATTGTTGGAGGACTATATCAATTAGTAACAGTACACAGCATTGCAAATTAGCAGCTTTTCTTCAGTGTGCTACGATAACTGCATTAACGACTAAATCCTAGCATGATTGCTATGGTGCTCATCCGACCATGTGGTTAGCTTGAGTCACTTATCAGAGTGGGAGATGACTGAGTGTTTGGTGTGACAACAAATGCAAATGATCCCTCTATCAAGGTTGCTTATTTTAATATGTCAGGCTGGGAATTTATAAGGCTTGCTTTCTATTGGCTGCGGTTTGAAGCCACACAGCTGCTGGGATTACAGACTGTGAGCGTGTACTGTATCCCCAGGTGCCCACTAGATGTACTGTAGCATCATAAATGCATGTTGTCACATGTACTGTAAGAACAGACATATACATTTACCCGTTATTCACATACTAAAGCATGTGGTTTATCCTCAAATCTGCAAACTCAGTCATGTATGTTGTGTGGGTGAGAAGTGCTTTACTTACGGACATTAAAAATACATTAAGGGAGCTTGCTGATGATGGAGGGGGTAGTCAGAGATGTTCTGAGATGAACACACTGGAGAATGGCATGCGGACAGCTAGGCTTTATATTTACCGTTTCAGAGTGCAGAGCAGAAGCCCTGGTTCCCAGCTCTGTTTTCACCTCACCAGGCCAGAGGCGCCCCGCCGTGTTCGCTCTCTACACCACATGGCGCAGGCACGAACCGCTCAGCGGAGCTGTCTTTTTGAAAAGCTCCATGCACACATGAACAGAGCACAAACTAGGAAAAAATGTTTAGCAAGAATGGAATGTCACAGCGGATAAGCATCACAAGCTGCTCCATATTTATTATGTGCAACAATTTGACTTACAGAGAATTTAGATTAATAACGCTCAGCCCCGGGAAGTCATTTCCTTCAGAGCGAGTGATTTACATGCAGTATCGCCCGGAGAGAAGCTTTTCCCAGGTCCTTCTTTAGTGTCAGCTGAAAATAATGACATTTAACACCGTGTCCAAGGTTAATAGGTGCTCCCCCATCTTTTGAACTCCATCCCTCTCGCGTGCTTTTGAATGTAGGAGTGTTTTTTATTATAAAGTTATGCTTCATGGGACACAGATGCGAAAGTCTTTGTAAAGGTCATCAAAGATAGATAACTTATGCTTGATGAAACAGCCTTCTTTTTTGTTGCCTGTTCTTGTGCTAAATTGGCTTTATAACGTAGAGTCCAATTTTTGTTTCTAGTGTCAAAATGACGTAGTTGGGAGTGTGTATGTGACCCTGGATCCCAGTTCTTTTTGTTCTGCCAGTTTGGATGCAGGTCTACGGCTTACGTATTCGTATTGCTGAGCTGTGTATGAGAGGTGTTACTCATGTTTCTGTTTCTGTCTGATACCTCTGCTGTCCTAGGGGTCCAAAGGTGTTCTGATGGAGTCAGTTCTTTCCCAGAAAAAAGGAAAAAAATAGTATCTCAGCAGGAGGATGGTGATGCACCACCCTGAATAAATATATTTTTCATGATTGCCTCTTCCCCGTGTCATATGATTGTTTTTAACAAGCCTGACTCCCCTGCCTACTGTGTAGGATACTTATGATAAATGATTAACGGCTGCAGAAGGTATGAGGAGTCGGATTGTGCCTTCCTTCGGGGAGTGGACCTGTGGTTGAATATTTCATCGGCTTACAGATGTGCTGCCGATGTCTGTATAACCGATCCTGGCCCCTCAGCCCTGCTCTATTAGAGACCCGAGAACAACGATCCGCAGACCTCAACGGCACCCATTCTTAAGCCTGAGACAACGCCAGGCATCTCTCGACTCTCATTGCTCAATCACAGTACAACATGTCGATGGGGCCGGGAGGATGTTTGCATCTGTCCAACGAGGTCTGAACTCCATATCTTCACTTTTGCACTTCTGCCTTTTTTATAAGCTGCAACTGTTCTTTTCAGACGTTCTTGACCAGAACTTTCGGCAAGTACTTCTAGAATATGTTTTCGTTTACTGTACTTGTGCAGTCCCGTCTCTGTGTGTTACAGTGCCATCTTCTGTCTGGGAGCCCTAGGCAGGTAGGCAACAGGGATTTGGTAAATCTGAGTGCCGGTCTAGTTCTAAAAAATACAACTCTGATCAAAGAAGCTCCTGCTTTAATCCTCCACACTCAGCTGCCTCCTCCAAAAACACAGCCAGCCAAACTGCCCTAAAGTACTGCTGCTATTTTTACTCTTCATCATAGCACAACAGAAAAGGGAACCCTTGTTTGTGGGTGAAATTGAGAGAACAAAGCATCAGGGAATGAGCAGTGCATATGCGTAGATGAGAATGTGTTTGTATTTAGATGACCATGTGATTTATTGATTTATTCAGGTTATGCTGTGTTTATCGCCAATGACACTATTCACTTTCCCCCTTAACAGTGTCTCACTGTTGACAGCATATACTGATAAGTACTGCCCACTGCCTATTTAGTGATCAATTTATTGCATGCCAACCTGATAATGCTACATTAACAATTTCAGGTAAACCCATGTTAATATTATATGAATAGGAAAACTTCAATCAAATATATATGCCTGTAACAGCTAATATTGGATATTTATTTAGTATCAGCTAATATAGGCAAAATTTTCACATTGATTAAAATTCACACACGCAAATTTATTTAGCTGATTACCCATGTTTATTTTTTGCATATAGAATACTTTTCTTTCATTTATTTCATTTTTTAAATATTTTTAAATAGTTTAAATGTTTTAGTTTTTAGTGTCTATTGATTCATTTAGACAAAATAGAATTGTAAAAATAATGTATTGTTTATTTATACATTCGAATACACTCGCATATCCTGTGGCATTATGTTCCTATTGTGCAAGTGTAATCTTGATGTTTGTATTGATAGACTGTCTTAGTGCATCCATCTCACAGACTCAATTATAATTTATCCCATAGATAGAGACGAGTAGAGAGAGCCTCTTCACCATTCTGATGGGTAGGTGTCATTTTTTATTAACTGAATTGCGAGGGAATGATCAAAGTCCACAGATGTCAAGTCATCAAAGTCACTGCTCTCATATAGAGTTATAGGATTGTGCTGTTCCTCTATATGGACCTTTTTATTATGCCACACACTGCCTAGCCACGGTTGCAGGTCTGAGAATCCCCGGCTCATAAAATAACATGCAAGATGACTTTACTCCCACCCTCTCTTTTCTCACTGTTATGTGTGCTTCATGGCTCATTAAAATATAAATAGGTTTGTTTACATTTGGTGAAGCAATGCTTGCTCATATGTACGACAAAACGCAAAAAGAGTTAACAGCTCTGATAGGCTGGGCTTAATTGTTTTTGCCATGAACATTAGGCAAATGCACCAGGTTTATTGCACATGCCTCGCATGCTGCTAACATCCCCTTTAAATCTTGCTGCATTCAGTATCTGCTGTAGATCACATTGACCTGGTTAATTTAGACCCCTGATACCACCTTAATGGAGAATAACAATTTACTGTGTAGAACTCTTCTGATTTGTTCTGACTTATTGATTTGCATTATTATTCTTTTTTATTGTTTATCATGTTCTGGTTAAATATTATAAAGGTTAGGACTCGTTTAGGGAAATTGGCTAGCTTTATTTATTTAATTGCATTTTATTAAGTGTGTTTCAGATCACAGAATGCCCCTTGTGACTAGAAGATACATGGTTGCAACGGGTGACAGAGAAGCAAAGATTAGAAAGAGTGACAGAGGATGGAGAGAAGGAAGGGAAATAAATGGCTGTAGCATTTGAGAGAAGAGGAGATGGGGACTCAGGTTGGAGAGCTGGCCAGCATTAGATGAAGGATGAAGGTAGGGGGTGGAGTAATGGCAATGATGAATGGCCCGTGGCTCATCAGTGTTCGCCAGGTGTGCAAAGATTAGATTTAATACAGTGCTTTGACTTTCCACTAGTAGCAAATAATCACAGAACATCCAAATTAAGTGTTGTTTTAATCAAAAATGAATCAAAAATGAGACTCTGCCCTTGAACAAGAGCCCTTTAAACTAGAAATGATACATTAGTTCATCGCAGAGAGAACTCTGACAGGCAGAAACATGTTAGTACTTGAATTATTTTTTTTATTAAACTTTTTGATAAATGGCTGGTTTTAAAATACTATGTTTGACTTTATTCCATTTAGGCATTTTTAAAAATGTGGTGGTTACTGTAGACATTTTGCTTCCATCCATATGCATGGAATGCAGTATGCAATATTTTTTTGACTTGACTTCAGACTTGATCGCTTTGGATTCTTAGCTCATTCATTTTAAATGAAATGTGCTTGCTTTCTTCTTGCTTTTTTCTAAAATCATGTTTTTTTTTTTTTAATTTCAATTTGTCTGGTTATGGGTGGGGTCACATCTGGCCAGTTAATGATATTGACTATATATATATATATATATATATATATATATATATTTATGGTTATTATTTATTTTAATAGTCCCTTTTAAACACTCACAGTAAGTAACTTTGCACCTACATGTCAACTAACTTTCGTCAGTGTAATAGTAGACTGTCTGATTAATATCTGCTAACACTTTATCATGATGATCTCCCAAATATTATCTACAGTTTGTACATTGTGGCAGTGCTTTAGTTATTGTGCTATCTCTGTGCACCCGTAGAAGGCAGTGTGGTTAGCACAGTATATAAAAAAAAACTTGATTTACCTGATTGTTTGAACATTTTATACATTTAAATGGGTATAGGCAGGGATGGTCTTTGACAGTCATAATGATGATAATGATGGTAATGATGCCTGTATTTCACCCTGGTACTAGGCCTGTCACGATAACAAATTTTGCTGGACGATAAATTGTCCAAGAAATTATCGCGATAAACGATAATATCGTCG
>JAUCMS010000050.1:6870024-6915388 GCA_032357445.1 Enteromius radiatus | reverse complement strand
AAAATTTTAACTTCATTAGACCATATTGAATTTACTGGCCTAGGGATCAATAATAATTTTTTTTTTTTTTTTTTTTTTTTTTTTGTGGACAGTATTGAACCAGGGGTTCACACCACATCTTCAGATTGCTTTTTGAATCTAGATAAAAACATTCACAGTCATTGTTTGAAATGATAAGCATCTCAACTTATTTGAGAAACACTTATTTAGGTTCACACTCGCATATTTGAATAAAAATTGAAAAGGACTTTAAGTTGCAATAGGGAGTCCCCAGAAAATTTGAGAGAATTTATTTTTATGTATGTAACTATTATTTAAGCTAAAACATCTGTTTAAGCTAAAAGAACTCATTGTGCTTGTACAATGTGCTTGTATTCGTATTTAAACTTAAAGAATTGCACATAACTCCTTTTATAATTTTCTCACGCAATATAAATGAGTCCTTTATATTTTATGAAAGGGGTCTCTCACAAGGGGATCATCACTTTGAGGTGTAATACTTGGCATGAAAAAGTTCAAAAACCTCTGCTTTTGGGTGATGGCTATGAGTAATGACCACATTTTTTGGTTGAGGAAAGAGTAAGGCTGCTGAATTGGCATTTAGACCCACCTAAACCTGCATAAACAAACAAAAATAGGCCATCGTAATTCTATGTGCACTTTAGCCCAGATTTTTTTCCCTTTCAGAGTGGGAAACAGGTTTATGGTATGGGCGATGGTGGTGCATTTGGATTTTTACCTCCAGGGTAATGAAAGGCCTAATAAATAAAAACATCAGTGTTGCAGTGAGCAGCTCCAGCATGTGACTGGAATGCAGTGAGGCCTGGATGTGCACAGTCTCAGGGCGGAGGGGTGGCAGTGGCTGGCAGAGCTGATGAATGGATGGCACGCCGCATTCTGACAGAGACGAATGTGACGGCCCCGTGCTATCGGAGCGGGCGGGTCCCTGCTGAACGGGCCGCGGGGAGATCACGTGACCACACCCCGTTCTCCAATCAGGCTGTGGCGGAGAAAGACGACGAGGAACCATAGCTTGTCTGTTGGCCTCCACAATGACCTTCTGCCTCAAAGTAAGTGTCCCAGATGGCCATCTCTCACACAGAGCAAAGTGATAGGACTGGGCTGCTCTAGTCCGGATAACCATCAGCTCACTGGATTTGTCCTTCATGGGTCGTCATTAGTGTTTGGTCAGGTTAGGCGCCTGGAGACCATCCCACAGGCATCAGATAGTTATCCCTGCTCAGCTGGAATGCAGACGGACTGAATTTGATGTGTTCTCGCTGCTATCAGTACATGGTAAGGTTAGATGCCTGGAGAGTGTCTGGGGGCAACCACATCAGGTCAGTCAACCGGATGGAGAGTGTCACGGTTAAATATTACAGCATCTCATTTCAACTCCACCCAAAAGAGCGATCCTTCCACCTCTATCCACCAGAGAATTGCTTAACGTTGCACTGAGCAGCCCCATTACAAAAAAGAACTGAGTCAATGGGAAAGGGAGATGATTAAGAGGCTTTCTGTGTTAACAGAGGAGAATATCAGGTTTTATTGAGCTCCCTTCTATTCACTAGAAGTCTGTGTTGCAGACTGAACCCGAACGGCGACCAGGCTATTAATAGACTATTGATGAGTATTGATCTCCGGCTCGCATGACACACGAGATACAATGAGCAATAGATCCCTGTGAAAAGCAGTCTTCTCTCTTAGCTTTGCACCAATTGCATATTATTATGGCCTTAGAGAATTTCTCTGATAGATTGGCCAGCTGCTCTTTCATAGTTTTCGGAGGGAAAATGGGTAAAGCACAAGATCGTATCGGTGACCATTTGTAATGCACTCAAAGGAACTTTTAATCATCTCGCCCACAAAGATTTTAAAACAATCGATAATACACGCAGGATCGGAGGCGAGCGACGCCTCAACAGTAATGTTGGATGTGTTTTATATGGCCATGTGTGCAGCCTTGGTTCCTCGCACAAATGGGAAGAAAAGTTCAAAGCCCTGACATACGCAATTACACATGAATTAGGGGGATAATGACCAGGGAGAGTGTGTTATATCAATAACCCGTTTAATGGTCAATCTCAGCAGGGGTGTCTGTTGACTTGTGTTGGATTTACTTTAATTGATGAAAAGCCGTATAGCAGGTGGCTTACTTGGCCTCAAATGAGAGCAAAACTCAAATAGCCAAATTAAAACCTAAATAATAGATGAGAGACACTGTGATGCGACCAGGGAGAGAAAGTGTTGTAATTATTTGCCGGTGGAAAGTGGAGCTTCTCTTGTAATGTGGCTCCTTATGTTGCAGACCGGAGTGATGAGAGATAGGTGATATACTGTACGCCATGACTTTTTTTTTTTTTTTTCTCATTGTGTCCTTGTGGTTGGTTGATTAAAGTCAAACCGCTGTCCTTATGAGAAATGATTTAAATGCAGAATGACACTATTTTAATGAAATTAGCCACTGGAATGAGAGCCAACGCTTGTGTATTTGGGCGAGCATGATGGCTGAGGAAAGGTTGTTGTTGTTGCGAGGCCAACTTGCTGTCACGCCGGCTGTTTGGAGCTGACGTGATGCTCTGCTTTCTGCCATCCTTAATGCTGTCTCTTGCTGTCAGCACATACGTGTTAGCAAACATCCTTGGATGATTTGAACGGAGAGGGTGAATTACTGTTGATGAAATCAGTTCTTTCTCGCTGTGAGTTTTCGTTCATCCATATTCTCTTGTAATAACAGCCTGCAGTCCTTCGGCTTTTTTCCTGGCAAACAATAGTTATTCTCGTAATGATTCAATTTTTCATCTGTCTTTGCGAATGAAAGAGACCATTTATTCTTGTTTTGCATTTTTAGCCATAATGATGAAGAATGCTAACGAGCAGCGCTGGGTGCTGGTGACGAAACGTCCACGGGGCACGAGAATCTGCATATCAAAGAGGTCCCTGAGAAGGCACTCTCTGAGAAATGTGTTCGACACGACTCTCACCTCCCCGTAGGGTTCGGGGCGGCAGCGCAGGATGCGTCTTGAACATGAGCCAGACATGTTTGGAACCCAGAACTCTCTATAGCGTTGCCTTTGAGACACTGTCACAAGTTCATCAGTTTTGGCTTTTGTTCTTTCTACAAGTTTAAGCTAGATTTGTGAGGCATCAGCATGATTAACAAGTATGCACCTTGCTGATCCCTCAGCCATTAATGCCAGTCAATGTTAGGGCTGGGCAATATCGATTTAGATTTAGAGTCTTCAAGTCAGATGATAATCTATATCTATGATTTTAATAGTTTTGTAATCATTTTTTGTATTTTTATTTATTTGCTTGCATAAACAAGCAAAATATCAGGGTTTTTCCTGGGTCATCCACTCACAGTAAAAAGTTGATCTGTGGGTCCAATATTGACCATAACTAAAATAAGTGCAAAGACATAATTTGTGATTTATTATAGGTTATTATAGTCTATTTATTGATGAAAGAAAAAAACTGTCACTGTCAGGGCATATATTAAAATGGCTTTCAGATTTATTTAGGATCCTTTGCTAGACCTGAGAATTATTATAGTATAATAATACCAATATTGAATAGCATTTAAAAATTGCATCAAAGTTTATTTTAACTAATAGTCTACTTTTCTACCATACATCTGAATAAAATTAACAGCTATCTAACAAATTGATTTGTTCTGGTTTTAAATAGGTAATTTACCATCATATGACCTGAAATTACTGTGGATTAATGCTAAATCTTTAATTATTATGAAGGTTAAATCGACGCACTATGGTCTCTCATCTAAGGTGTTCTGAGAAAATCAGGCCTATTTAGAATTGATATACACCAATTCAGACAGTGACGTCTTGTGAGTGTTATAATCACTGCTTATGATTATTTTTTTCTTTTATTGAAAGTGTTCATGTTAGTTGCATCATGTGCGGAACACAGTTGATTTTGAGGGATGGAGAGTAAAGACAGAAAGAGAGAGCCTGTTAACACATAGTTACTTTATGTGTTCTCTCTTTTCAGATATCAATCTGATTTGTTAAAACATTTCCATTGGCCGCATAAATGTGTCTCCGCAAAATATATAACTCCTGTCTTGAATTCTTGCGCTATACACAAAATTAACAGTCAATGAAATCAACAGATATGCTCTGCCATTTATTAATCATCAGCTAACTGCAAAATCAAAGTTTGAAACAGGAAAGAGAGCGGCATAAGCACTGGAAAAATAAATTAGTATGACTTTATCCAGTGAAGATTGTCTGTTAAGGGTCTGCGACTTTGTTTCATTTGCTGCAGTCCACGCATTGTCTTGCTGCTGAATCCGTGGTAATGCATCTAGCATAAGCTCAGTTATATCTGACTATAACATGTCATATAACCTATAAACCGCTCTCACATGTGTTTTTTTGTTGTTGTTGTTTTTGTTTTTACATTTTGTGAGGATTAAAATCTGCATATGTGGTTTCCACAAGCAGAGGCATTTAGACTTGTCTAGCTTTGTCTGGAGTGTGTCCCAGACACCTTCTGAAGTGGTTTGAGCGATCAGATTTAAATCCACCCCGAAAGCGTTTCGGAAGGCATTTACTCTGAAAAAGTCCATGAAGTAACCAGGTTTAAAGAAGCCGAGAGAGAGTGTTCTCTCTCTCTCTCTCTCTCTCTCTCTCTCTTTCTCTCCCTCAGTTAACAAGAGTGCTGTAAGCTCAGCAGCCATACAGTACATCACATGGACCAATCAAATACAGCTTTGAGAGAACAAAAATTAATTTTGGGGGCCGCCAAAAAAATTTAAATGCAGGAAACCCTGAATATAAATTTAAATAATTGAAATTTGTGTTAAAATAGCTCAGCTCTAGTCTACAGTGCACCCTGCATACTCTTTTTTAGACTTTCCAACTGTCCCTTTAATGGAGTATTATCTATAGAATATGGCAGCCTGAAGGTGACTGTGTACTTGTGGAGGTGTTTGTGTGTTTGAGAAATCCGCTGCTAGACATGAGTCAGATCAGTAACCTTTTTACTTTACGTAATAACATTTTTGTAGTAATATTTCACAAACAGTAAACTAAGCTCACCATATGGGATTGTGTCTCATGAAAATTGCAGGATTGTTTTGTGGATTGCACGCTGTAATGGGGGGATCCGAAGGAGTCATCTTGTGGAGCCTTCCATTGGACCGCACACTGGTTTAGCTCTCTCTCACACAGATGGACGACGAGCCGAGGGAATCTCGCATGGAATGATCAAAACAGCTTGACATGCTGGAGGAAATGGGACCGAACGGAGAGGAGGAAGAGCAGAAGAGGAGTTAATCACTGCGCTAATGTCGTACTTCATCATCGTTTTCCTCGACGCCACTGAGCTCAGCTTCGCTCGGCCATTTCCACCACACACTTATGTCACTATACGGCACAGATGCAACTCTTCACGTGCCCCCTGCCTGAATCCCGCATTAAAACCCCAGGATTACGGCCCCATTCCTAGCCAAATACTGCTACCTGGGTGACAATCTATTCACATAGTTACTTAGAGAGAAAGGAGGTGTGAGAAAGCAAGACCAAGAAAGACAATACTCTGGTATATGAGGACATTTTGAGGTAGATGCTGTTCCTGCCATGCAAGCTTTGTCCTCGGGCAGATGGTGTTTAGACGTGTAGATCACATATAGTGCCCACAGAGGACTGAATGTGTCCATATGCGTGTGTGTGTGTGTGAGTGTGTTTGAGACAAGAGATTAGGGGCTTGGGCCATACTCCACCTGCCTGTGCTTGGAAACAGATCTGTGGTATCTGGTGAAGGTGAGTGAATTGAAGCGCCTGCTCCCTGGTGTCCTTGTCGTGCAGACAGTTACAAACAGGATCCCGGGGAGCTCCATGCTGCTCCGCATGGCTGGCCGTGGAGCCTGTGTCCAAAAATATGAATCCATCATGAGTTGCCATAACACAGCAAACCCAGAACCCCATCGTCTCCCTGGCACAAACCCACCAGCAACCCCTACCCATACTCTCAGTCAGCCATGGCACTGCTCACCAGTGTGTCACATATGTATGCATTTCATTGTGTGAAATGCAAAAATGAATGAATAAATACGAGGGGTATTATTGCAGTTTAATCAGACTTGAGCTGTCTGCAAATCTGTCATTCTGTCCCTTTGGTTGAGGCATTCAGGTTTCACCTTGGTGGTCCAGGACATTGCTGTATAATACAGAGACGCACACATTAAAACTCCAACTGATGTGTCCAAGAGTTCCTTTTTTCTATAAGAGGTGCAGGGAGTTTCTCCAGGACAACAGCCAGTGGAGATGAAGATTCCTTGAGCGTCTTCGTCAAAGCATTGTGTGTGTTTATTTGTGTGTCCACATCACTAAAAGTGACAGGCTGACTGACATTTGTCAGCTCAGAGGCACAGGAGGAGTGGCAGAAGCCATTTACCAGCTTCCAGGAGTGACACAGCAATGACTTCTGCTCTTGTTCCAGCCCACCACCCCCTAATAGCTCTAATTAATTGATGAATGAGGTCAAATTGAAGATATCTCGCAGAGTCTCAATTTGCCCCAGCACCCACCACCATGTTGTTTTTCTTAATGCGTAATGCACCTCTTCTCCCTCTCTGCTCATCTACATAAGACCTTGGGATGAATGTTAACTATGTTTAATTAGACAAGTGGAGCGATGGATGGGTGTGTGGCGCTTTGGGGGGTTTTGATGGCAGGGCTCCTCACTGGCAGGGGGTGCAGGACTGCAGTGCTCGCTCCCAGCTGAGATGGGAGCTACACACCTGGTTCTGAGCGCTGGCTCAACGCAGTCTCCTGTATCTCTGTGGGGTTTTTTCTAATGCTCAGCCTCTCTTTTGAAACCCTGGGCGTTTACGTACTTTAAAAGCTTAATGTAATTGTTAACTTTTTAATGATTTTTGAAGATAGCGTAACTCATAATGCAGGTTTGTGTCTGGGGAGGGACGTGCAGAATGTCATCAATCCAGGCTTCATACAGAGTTTGGATAGTTGATTTTATATTATCTTTTATGAAATATGGAAATATGCTTGAATTTGATGCTTTACCACAAACTTATTGGTGTATAGTGAGGGCACTTGTCACAAGTTGTGCACACAGGATCCAAAATGAACACTTGCCATGTAGCATATGTAAGTAAAACTGTGCTTAGCCAAGCAAAATAAATATGCAATATACATAATTTATGATATGGATAATACATGTAACATAATATATTAAAAAATAGATCAAATTGTTAGTGTCACGCTCAGGTGCAGTGAAGTGAGAAGCGTTGAGACGTGGATGGATGAAATAACAAAACATTTAATGAATAAACTTAGAATAAAAAAAGAAACACGGAGTGAAACAGGATGAAGACAAAGCACACAACCGACCGGGGGGAACACAAAAGACACGGTTTAAATATACTATGAAACAAGAGGGAAACTGGGAACACCTGTGAGACAAATCAGGCTGGGAACAAATCAACTAATACTCACAAGGACAGGAAACTCCAAATAAGGGCAAAACATGTGAGACAATGAAAGTGAAACCAAAACAGGAAGACATTGTGACAGTTAGAATGTATGCAATTCAAATTTACTATTGTATGTAAATATATATATATATATACTTATATTTACATAGATATATAGTATATATATATATATACTAGTGCTGTCAAACGATTAATCGCATCTGAATGCATTTATATATTTATTTTCTTATATTTGATATTATATCTAAATATATTTAATATATAAACATATTTTCATTAAATATATATATGCATGTGTTTGTATTAATATATACTTAATAAATATACACAGTACATACAACTATATTATGTAAAGAAAATTTATTTTGGATGCGATTAATCATTTGACACCACTAATGTATGTATATATATAGTTTAGCTATACTTTCACACACAGACTTAAAACTTTTAAAACTAAAGATTTGCTGAGGTTGAGGTATTTGTGTTTAATGTGTGTATTTGTGTTAAAAACATCCTGTTTGGCAGAAATATTCAAGTAGAAACTATTATTCTAGTGTAAAAAAAAACTAAATAAACTATAAAACTATATATTTTTTCTTAAAGAAATTATATACAGTATAGTTTTATTGCAGTTATTCCCAATTTACTCAAAAAAAAAGCTGGTTGGAAGAACAGAAGTGAATTCATAAAATGAACTGTGCTTATTATGCAAACAAGGTAATTGACACTCAAGTCAAAAGTGCTTAAATGAACTCTTTAAAACCTGTACGAACCCTGTCGTAAACCTTGAGATGTAAAAATGTCAGTCAGGGGAATATTAAACGAGGCAAGATTTGTCTTGCTTGTCATTCCACCATCTTCCGACAAGAATGTCGCTCTGTGTTAAAGCATTGTGGTGAGGTGTCTAAGTGCCGGAGGCTCGTCCTTATCTGTGTCCTTCCAACTGAGGTGTGATCCTCTTGGCTCAAAGAATTTCCACCGCTCTAAGCCGTGAATAACAACTGTGATCCAGAAAATGATGGGCATGCCATTTAAATAGCAGTGCCACGCGATAAGGCAAATGCAGATGTTTTTCTTATTTATTACCCCCCCCCACCTCCCCTGTTCAGACATGTCACTATCTCTCCTGTACATTTGGGCCCCTGTCTTTTCAGGAAACCGAGGCAGACATAAGAGTACGAGTGTGGAGGCGTGCTTTTTCCTTTCTTGTTCTTTCCTTCTTCCTCCCCATGGGGGTAGGGAGCTTATCTCTTGTCCGTAGCCAGAACACGTGGATTACCGCTCTGCCTGGGGTTCTACATTTATTATTGGCCTTGGAGGGGATATGACACAACGATCAGGAAGACATCACACACCACGATTAAGATCAATGATGTTTTAAACCTCTATGAAACTTTCAGTCAATCAGTTCTAAATAAGTTCAGCAAAACTGTTGCTGATAAATAGAGAAAAGTGTGTTTATTTCCTCCTGAAAAAGTCTACCGAAACAAAGAAATGCTGTAGTGGATGTTTGTAACATCGCTAATTAATGTTAGGAGAAGAGGAGGACAAGTCCTAACCCCTGCTCACTCCTGTAAACGCTGTTTGTCTCCAAATGACCTCTGATTTCTCACTGCATTGGTTTTCCCTGTTATATGGACAAGAACCTTTTTCTTCTTCTTCTTTTTTTTTGCTGACAACAGAAGAAATGCTATCTGTTAAATAAGTAATTCAGTGAGTTTGCCAGCAGCAAAACATAGGGTTTGCTGAAAAGGCAGACACAGAAGAAACATGAAGAAGAAAAAAAACAGCCACTATAACACTTTCTGCACCTCCCTCTTCAATTTAGTCTGAATTCAGATAATGCATACACAAGGTGTGTACACACAAACAGTCTGAGAGTCAAACTTAGTATAATTGCTTTTCCCCTTAACATTTCCTTAAGCACTGTTTTAGAGCATCTGACTAACATGACGAGAATATTCAGCGGGAGCCAGTGGATGTTTCCAAGCTTTGTATTTGTAACTTATATTAGCACATTTATTAGTCATCTGTCTAATAACTGAACAGAACATTTCTGTGACTGTTCAGTCAGTATTTGAGATGGACAAACTTATTTAGTGACAAATGTGACTATCAATATTTCTTTAACATACAGCAGGAAGCAGAATCGGATTGAATGATGTCTCCATGGGCAGGTAACTGAAGTCAGTCCACTTATCTCATTTTGGCTGTAACTAATGTCTGTAACCATAGCAACCATTATAATACATCTTTAGTTATTTTAGACCATTCAACGTTTCAGTCAGCTCTCGCAGCTTTGGTTTCTAAATGTCTTTTCAAGATTTTATGCTCACATAAGTCACAAACATTTGTGGGTAAAAGCCAGTTCTATCAGAACAGACCTGTGAGCCACCAGTTGAGGGCTTTATTACATTGAAGAACATGGCTTGTATACTGAAGAGGGTTTTGCTTGCAGTAACATTACATGGCATAGGAGCTTTTTGTGTTAGAGAGTAGTTAAAATCACTCTCTTCCTCTGTGTCTTGAAATAGTTAGCCAATTTCTGTTATTTTAATCACTGGTAAATAAAAGGAGAATTATCTTTCTTTTATTCCTCTGTGCTTTTCTGTGATGAGGGGGATTGATGTGCTTGCACCTGGCACTGTGAATTTTGCCTTATAGTGCCGGAGCAGTTGCCAGTAACATTGATGCATGGCCATGAATTATATTACGCCTTGGCAGCTGCTCACTTCTAAATTCATCTTTGTACTCAATGATTTATTTATTACAGTGTTTGCAAGGCAGCTCTGTATTGATACTTCTCAAACATTCTGGCTAGGACTTTGTTCTAAACCCCTAACCCTAAGAAACTGCCTAAAGGGGCAGTCGTGGCCTAATGGATTGGGAGTTGGACTTGTAACCCAAAGGTTGCAGATTCGAGTCCCAGGTCTGGCAGGGATTGTGGGTGGGGCAGTGAATAACCAGCTCTCTCTCCACCTTCAATATAATAACTGAGGTGAGACCCTTGAGCAAGGCACCGCCCCCACCCCTGCCCCCCGCCCCCCGCCCCAACTGCTCCCTGGGCATTTTATGGGTTATTTAAATCTAATGGTTCTTATTATATATTTCATTTTTTAATGTTACTCAGAATTAAGTCATACAAACTGGGAAAGTAAATGCTGACAGAAGTTTCATTACTGGTTGAATTATCCCGTTAAGACTTATGTTTGAAATTCTCACATTAATTTAAGCTGATATTATTTGGAAACCTTCCTTGCATATATTATCTTATAACCATTTATTAAAGACTAAAGCTTAGCTAAAACTTCAACACTATTCTTATGCTACTTAGCATGCACAGGTATTTCCTTCAGGAAATGCAAATCTGGTTTATTTAGACTATTTATCATCCTTTTTAGCCTGGCAAAAGGAAAGAAAAATGAAAGAAATGGAATATGATAAGGTTTTGCAACATTGCCTGCGCACATTGCTGGATCTGAGCAGGTGTAGCCACCACCATGTCCTTTGGTTATGATGAAATACATGACTGAAACCCAGTGCAGGTAAATGATCTGTAAATGAGATCAGATGATGTATTAGAAGGATATTCCTTTTTTTTGTCCCCTTTCCACCAGCATAAGGAGATCTGGTTTTTACTTTACATCTCTGCTCCTGCGGATATCTGTGACATGAGGTGGCTTTGTTTGAGTCTGACATGGTTTCTTATTAACACCTGCGCATGGCTCCTTTGTTCAACACGTTGAGGACCATTGAAGTCTCCGCTAGGGAGAAAATTGAAGCAGGTGACAATTAATAGCTTAGCAGCATGTCTAATGAAGATCGTATAGCTGCTGGGGGTCAGTAAACAAATAGAGGAGATTTCTTCTAAAGGAGATTTTAAACTCATAGAGAAAGAGGTCATTAACCTCTAGTCTTTCCATCAGCTTCTACGCTGATTTGATATGCTGATATTCACAGTTTTCAGAGACTAATAGGTAGTTTGTGTATCACAGGATTACATGGTCATAAAAAACCAGGAAAGGTGGGGGCATTTAACATCGTATTGTTTCAGATTTGAGAAATTTGTGGACTTATAATAGCATTATCCACTTGTGCTGGATCCTCAGATTTCAATTTATTACATTATAGACCCCAAAAGACTACATATTAGTACCTTAAATTGCTCAAAGGCATACTGATATGCACTCATAATAAATGTACAAGGTACCAAGGTGTGCTTTTTAAGTGCACTGCTCCAAATGACAACCTTTTGTACACTTAAAAATGTTGCTTTTGTGCTTATGCTAAGCTCTACAATATTTAACCAGCTACATATTAGTCATTTTGTTAGCAATTTCTATTAGATAATGTAACTTCACTATATCCAGTCATCAAACATGTTAGGAGCTATCAGCTATTACGGTTTGTAATAGGATTTTAAACCATCCAAATGAACTTTTAGCCATTTCACTGAAAACTGTTTGAAAATCTAACAGTACACTTCTGAACTGAAGTGAGGTGATGTTAATGGCCCCCGGGCAGGCCATTGCCCAGCCTTGATGCTATTTGAAAGGTAAATTCTGTTAAGGAGAGATTTAGCTTTATTTGACTCAATCTTAGTGTGACCTTCACAGTCGCACTGTCTCTTTATTGTGATCTCAGCACAAAGCAGCGACAGAGGGCAGAGCCAGTGGGCTGCTTGTCTGGCACTCTGATAGCCAAACAAAGGCAGCCTGACCGATGCACTAGATAGCACAAACACACTTCAATTAAAGCCTTCCCTCTCAAAGACAAATCAAAGCCTGCAGTACAATGGCAGAATCAACACTAGGAGAAAAAAGAGGAGAAAGAGAAAGTGACGACCAGTGATGAGTAGGTCTCAGTTCAGTGCTCTATTAAAGCTCACTTTAGGTGGACCAGCTAATTTGAACAGAGAGTGTACCCTGCCTGCTTACTTCTTTCTGAGTGTGTGTGTGTGTGTGTTCATCTGTTCTTTGCTAATTTTTCAAGAAGAACCGATGACCAATATTATATTTATTATAGTAAATCAGTTTAATGTATTAGTTTCACCGCAAAACTGCAGAAAAGTAAAACTTTCACTGTTAAGACTTTTTCGTTCAACTTTAGTTCAACTTTTAAAAACTTGCATTCTGTTTCATTTAATTGTGCTATTGCACAATTTTTTAACGTTTGAGCGTGTTATAATCTCAAAACCACTATAATTATATAGGACTTCCAGACAAACCGATTCAGCCGGCCCACGACTAGGCAATTTTGAAAATGTCTAGTTCTGCAGGCTATTTCTCGATTCTGTAGAGCACAACTTTTGTTGAGCTGAAATAACTCTTCTCCCTGTACCTATGAATTTCCTAACATGTTTTTCCTGTCACTGCAGTTTTAGACATGTCTTTCTGTTGAGAAGACATTTCTTCTTCCAATGCTAATGGATTGATTTTAGTTTGAACACTAGAAACTTTAGTTTTCCCTCTGTCTGCGTTGTTTCTTATTCTTGTGTTGTTTCTTTATAGAGCGGAGCAGTTCTCAAACCACGTGCTGGGCTGCACGGGTGACCGGCACTGGCAGGACAGTCGAAGTGAAGTGCGTTTTTTTTTTTTGCACAGAGCCCAGTAGGTGGTTGTGGGCACGCCTCGAATTGAAAGTTCGAAATTGGTTTCACGCAAGGGTGCCCCAGTCATTTGCTGTGCTGAATAGTGGAATTCACTGGATAATTCCAGCATTAATTGATTCTGGGCTCTGAAATAAACAGGCTGGCGAAGTGTACGAAAGTAGAGGCACAACCTAATAGACCCGCTCCTTTTTCCAGGAGAGCAGAGTAGATTCAGAAACCAGACTTGAGTCCATGCAATTGTTTTACATGTAAACAAATGACATTTTTTTTGTCAAAAGCAAAGCATCTCCTCAGTAAGTCACGTGATTTAAAAGAAGTTTAAGGATGAGGGTTTGCTAAAACACATATTTTGTAAATATACACCTAAAATGTTCAGCCTCACATTATACAGTTTTTACTTTCTTTAATGAACCCAGACTGACAGTATGAAGGCAAGCAATTACCAACTACTATACAAATATGTATGTCTGAATATCAATAGATTTAAGGTTATACCTGCAAATTTGTAAAATAATGAACTATCCAAGATAGGTAACTTGCTACACCACAGTGAATAGCGTTACATATTTGTAATATGACAGATAGCATTATTTATGCTGTAGTGTAGGTGTAGGCTAATTGCATGCCTGTCTTTTTGATAAATCACTAAAGCTGTTGTTGGGATATTTGTTATTTTGCGAATGATTTGAGCTTTAAGTACCCTTTTACTTGATCAAGTCATCAGAAATCCTCATGATTATGTGTCAAGTCAAGCACTAGTTCAAGTCTGGAGACTGTCAGTGGTTAAAGCAGGGCTTTTTGAGAGTCGTGTGAATGATCAGGTCTGCCAGGGCTCTGTGGTGTCTGTGTCTCTCGCCCTATTTTCTCACACATCAGGTGCGCCATAGGGACTCTCGTCAATGAGACTCAGTGACATTGCATTAGACTCACTTCTTACTCTAATTCCCACTCCACCCGTGATCCCTCCAAAATGAGTCTGTCTCATACTTGAAATGGCACTGTCACCACTATTAAATCACTCAACCTTTGATTGTCAGTTTAAGTTGTAACTTGTCTCAAAAGGACATTGGAAGAACTTGAATATCTTTTGATAGGTGCCATAACATTTGGATGACGTTGTAGCAAACATATAAATAGAAAAAAAACACATAGATTTATAAATATATATTTGTATTTATTTTAATATATATTGATTGTATTAAAATGCTGTGCATTTGATTAATTAATTGGACTATAGTTTAAGTAATTTGATTATGATTTGATTATTTTTTAATTAATTGACAATTCTAGTAAATCTAAAGAAAATAGCTATCTAGAGAAAGATCCCAGCACTTCCCTGTTCAGCCATGGCAGAAGGGCCGTCCTGCATGTGGTAATAAAGGCATCGCTCTTCTCCCCTTGCTGGGGCGGATGGTGTCTTATGGGAATCTGGAGAGGGGAGGTGTCCCGCTGTATAGATGATGAAGAAGGCTCCAAGCACGGACATGAGATTGGAGGAGAGCGCCGCAGGACGCAGGGAAGTGAACCTGGCTGCTCCCCATAGAGTTAGTGAGAGTGGGAGCGAATGGCCGACATTTACAAATGAGCCTCTTCATCGCCACATGAGGGAATAGAGTATCCTATTGTGTCCCAACCGAAGAACTGCTCAACATCCTCCCCCACATCCATGAAAATGCAGGATAAGGCAGAGGATATGCGTCTGAGCTTTGATGCCCAAGGCAAGTGGCAGAGAGCATACTTAACTTCCCCTCTTCCTTCATTCTGACCACATGAAATCTGGATTGGAGGGATTTATCATGCAGAACCTGAAGTGCGATGCCAGATCAATCTATCTTTACCTTTTGTCCTTTCTATCATTCTATCTTTCATACTTTCAATTCTGAATGCTACACAACTGTGGAGTTTATTTACTTCTGACAGCTTTGAATTTTTTTTAATACGGTGAAACAAAAGACATACGTATTCCCTTCTTATTAGGTGTGTCAATTGATTAAAATGAAATGCTATACTGATTTAATTAGCCTGTATTCAGATCAATTAGCACAGCATGTAATCAAATTAATCTCAATCACATATATTGATGTTTGCTGAGAAAGATCTTTCAGAGATGACCTATTGTTTTGCGGCGGACCAAAGCATCGCTCATCCCGTCACATACTTTTCATACACAGACCTTGGGATGCGTAGCCAAGGCGGAGCTGTCATGCTCAGAGCGGAGTTGTTACAAGGGGACGCTTACCATCTCCACTTTTTTTCTTCTCTAAAATGATGACATCCCTTCAAAGAGCAGTTTCATTTCTATCCCGTGCAGTGGGACCTGGCACTAGCAGCAAAACAATCTCGCTAAGTGCGAACACCCTCCCACAATACATCCTCTTCCTCCACTCGGAGAGGCTGCACTGTGGAGACAGAACGGCTGGAACTCAGTCACTCACTCAGCCCTTGATGGGGAGGATTCAGTGCTGTGAGATGGGGATAATTTGTTTCGAGAGGCCTCGAAGTGTCTGGGACCTGGGAGGTGCACCGCAGGCGAATCAGCACGCCAAGCCAAACACTGACCACCAGCTGGAAAACATCTAAGCTATTCTGGATCAATTCAGAATTGATCTCGGCCCAACTGTATGTATAATGTAGGCTGTTGGGCGGTTAGGACTGGCTGTCTGTCTGACCAGTGCTGGGAAAGAGATATGATCTGCCCACACCCTTTAAAAGCATATTATGGGAAAGGGCAAAGGGCCTTGAAGAGACTTTCAAATGAGCAGAGAGGGTTGCCTGTGTGCAGTAAATGGATTCCATCCTGCCCAGTTACAGACCAGATGTATTCAGAGCATGCTGACAGGGTTCTACGCGTCCTACAGACCTGTTTACAGGGAACGCCACGTCCCACTGCTTTCTGTTGAGTCGGCAGGTTGGTGGCCAAAAGCTTTGGAAGGGGGTGCAGCACTGATCATCATGAGTATTGAATGGCCGTGGCGGGGTGTGCACAGAGGGGCTATAACGCCAAGCCGGCTGTGAGTGCCGTTCCTGCTCCTCATTTGGGCTGCTCAAGGAGGCTGCATGCAGGGATTAATAGGTGGTTGACTGGAAAGCAAAGCTTTTTAACCCTGCTTAGGGACTCGTAGAACAGCACCACACCATGCCAGCAGATGCCAAGTGCAGCTGTCAAGAGTCAGAGTGCTTTTGTTGTTTGCTCTCTCTTCTCTTTCCTCCTCTGTGGCTTTCTGGCTGAACTCACATTCGTCTTGAATATTTTCTAACTTACTCTCCTGTTGTCTTTTTCCTTTAAAAGTATCCACAGATTTAATGAACGTTATAAAATATCTTTATAAATTACAGTTCGTATATATTGAAAACTTTTTTTATTTAAGCACACATAATATTCTGCACTAAGCATGACTTTCATGATCTTCTGAACTGTAGGGTTATCTCAACATAAAACAACATTTCAGAAAGTCTACAATTGGCTGTTAGAGTTCAGTTGTTGTGATGGCAACTCAGAGAGATCCAAAAAAAGAATTTCAACGCTTTTTTGAAATGCAGAAATGGAGCAGTGCAGAAAGTTGTTGTTGACGGTTGCAAAATGTAAATTTATGCTTTTTAATGTAGTGTGATTTTAAATATTTATTGTATATCCTTTTATTTAATTGAATTTATTAAAAAGCTCTGAAAAATTTGATCTATTTATCAATCCATCTAATTTAGATTTTTCTTATTTCATACAATATTTGCCATAATAACATGCTAAATTTGAAGTTGTGAGTGGTTTTTATTCATTGAAAGCTGATTATTATGATAATTTCAACATGATGTGAATGCAGTATTAGAGTGTTGAGAGATGTTGAGATATAACTGTTATTCTCATTTTCAACAAACACCAACTGGCTAAACATGCTGATCCAAGAAAATCCATGCTGTTTTTTTTTCTTGCTGGAGTTGTTTGAGGCATTGTGAACAGTAGCTTTTAAAGATAAAAGCTGTTTTCATTGTGTCTGATAACAGGTCAGGATGAACCCTATCCATTTTTTATCCATTTAATGCCCAATCTCCTGTGCTTCCAATGATGTGCTTGTTTTTAATGAGCTGTGTGAGAGATGCAGAACTCCACAGCTTTTTCTCAAGTCCTTGACCTTTTCTCATCCCTGCTGACTCTCATTCGTCTGTTATACCCTCACACCTCTCCCACTCTCGTTCATTTATCCTCTCATCTCCCCGTTCCCTCCTCAACTGTCCCTCCCTGCATATCACTCTCTTCTATGTCTAATTGCATTTCAATTCGCCCTAAGGGATGCCTGGGTAGTTCAATCCTCTCCCCCCGGTTTCCCTCAAATCCATTTGCACCCTGCCCTGGCCAGGTCAGTTTCATGGGTTGCCCTGCAGGAAATATCAGATGACCTCACTTTCCAGTGAGAAAAGGGTATCATGGGGAATAGAATCGGTTGAGAGGCTCATCCCGCCCCCCAATCCCTCGTATCCATCTTCCCACTTCCTGCTCTCAAGTGGAGAACAAGGTCAGAATCATATACTGGGTGAAACCAAGCACTCCACCTAAACTCCGTCAGAGGATTGTAACATGTAAAGTGTCAAAAGGTACACCAATTATTTATCCAATTTATTTTATGCATCCTTTGCTTACTTCCAGGTTTAAATTAGAGTCTCAGAAGTTTGGACCCCACTGTACACAAATTCAGTTTATTCACTATTCAATCGAATGAGAGCATCATCATTTTATACAGTTCTATATAAAGTAAGCAAATATCCAGTGCGCTCGCATCTCTTTCTCAAAAACATTTATCTTATACGATAAAGGCCTTCTGTAACCCATTTACTTACTCCACTATATCTAGGACTTATTTGTGCCTTTATAACAGAGTAGCGCGCTGCAGAAAGCTTGAAAGTGTGTTTTAGTATAGGACTCTTTTCAGAGAAGTACACTGAAGTCTGAGAGTGCGAGTGGAAAACAGTGTGGGTTGAAAGAATGAGGTTGACATATGCGCAACCCATGAAAACTCACGCTGTGAATGATGAATCCATTTGATCAAGTCACTTTTTTTTTGTTTCAGACTCAAAAGAGACATTGGGACCTTTAAATTAAACTGTCCCAAAGACAGTTAGACTTAATTGAGTATTAGAATTCAAATAGAGGAGTTTGTTCCCCTGAGAATGTCTATCAGCTTTTTAGTCTCAATTGCTCAGTGGCTCATGGGAACCAGGAGATGCGGATGGTGTTTAGAGGCAAGTGTCTGATGGGTGCTGGGATAATGCCAGAGAGATGCCGATCTCCGATTTTAATGGAAAGTCTGTCGTTGTTTCAAGTGATCAGCCCTGTCACTTCAAACTGTGAATTTTGATGCTTTCGACACCTCTCCTTACCAACATCAATCTAAGACTCAAACGCGAAAGATAGAGACGACAAGGGTCAGCCAGGGACACGGATACCACCGGTGGAACAAACGCCTCATCAAATGTCTGCCAATACAAGCAGTGTCTTGTGCGCAAGAGAAATGTGATGGGAATTGCATTTATCAGAGCTTCTTCTCTGTCTCCTCTTGATTTAAAAAGGATGGAGGGATTGGGGCGAAATTGTGTTTGCTTGCATTATGCTGTTATTGTGTCAATTTTCCACACTAGAAACAAAGGAAGGGAAATATGCGTGTCATATTTTATTTTAAATTGTCAGACGTTTCCTTATATTCACAAAAGACCCTCTTGCTTTACCTGCTGTCGAGGATGACAGCTTGAGTGAAAATTGAGGCCGCTGTTGTCTGGTATCCTATCAGGGAAGCGTTTTTAAATTGAATCAGAGATGTGCCTATCAGAGGATCTCGTTTACGTGTTTGAGACAGAAACAGGAGAGGACATGGGAAAAAAGGTGGCAGTGTTTCATGTGTGTTAGTTCACCTTGTAGAGGTGACACCATTTAGCATATTAAGAGCGTTTTAAACAGGTGCAGGTAGACACGGTTCTCAGTAATCAGCTTTTCTGATGTAAGCTCCTGATACATGGATTTTACAGACTCGCCAATGTCAAGGTCCTTTTCTCCTTTGTAGTAATGCTGGAGTGCGGTGCAGAGATGTCAGGCACATGTACAGGCAGCTTTGTGGCACACAAAGGTTATTTGCTACCTTAATCAGACCTGTATGTGGTAGGTAAGACAATGATGTAAGCTTTTTTCTTTTCTTCAAAAATACAATACCAACTATAATTATAATATAAATAATACTATAATAATTTCTTTACATTAAGAAACATGGTATTATAATGAATCATAAAATCTTAATTATATTCTTAAAAAATTCTTGAAACTGTAAGTCTCATAAATCTTATGTGTTGCAGTGACATAATATTTATATAATATATATAGCCTATACATTATTTTTTTTATATATATTATAAATATCATATCACCACACCACATGAGATATAAAAAAATTGTTTGTCCAAAAATGAAACTTTCCTGATTATTTACTCACCCCCAGGCCAGCCAAGATGTATATGACTTACTTTCTTCAGTCAAAGAGTAATTAAAGTTTTGGAGGGAAGCAGGTTTTTCTTCATGTAATGCAGGTGAATAAGAGAACTGCAGAATACACATATATATATATATATATGTGTGTGTGTGTGTGTGTGTGTGTGTTTAATGGTTGGTTCACAGACACTTATAATTTAACATTATAATATTTATGGTTAACAAAAGTTCTTCTACCATATTTGTTGGATGGAGTTGTGTAGATTACTTTGAAGCTGCCTTAATATATATTTTGGACCGTAAAAAATGGTCTATGGTTTTTTTTTTTTTTAAAGTAAATAATATACACCTTGGATGGCAATGGTGGTGAGCAAATACTGTAAGTTTCCCAATATTTTCTAAATATTATATACTTTAGGTGTATAAATAAAATCTTTTGAACATATTGGAAATCTGGAATTTGAAACTTGACTTGAAAGAGGTTTTTCCAATACCAACAGGAATACAAAGAGTGTATTCTAAAAGATTTATTATCTTCTTTATCGTGGAAGCTCATATATCATTGACCCAAGTTTTAAAGAGCACTTGATTGACAGCTGCTGGCCAGACTTTAATGCCCCATCTTGCACCAAATCAACTCAACAGAGAACTAGCCACTCATTATAACACAGCTCAAACTTTGTTTCTCACAGCTGTTTAATGGCTCCTCTGTTTTTGTTTGTGGGTTTTTTTTTTTGCCGTAAGGTTATTGCACCTTTATGGCTGATCGGGGGGTTGGAATAATCCTCGACATCTGTTCGGGGAGTGGGTGGGGGATGCAGACGTTTGCCTTTTATTTACTGGCCCGGGCCTCTCGGCTCATCCCCCTAGCTCAGAGGTCGGCATGTTGACTTTTAATAGGAAAACGATAAAGAAGAAGAATCTCAAATGGGCCTCAAGGTCAATGAAGGAGTTTCGCCCCCAGCTATCTTTCTGGCTTGTAAAACAAACACTACTCACAAACACGGTGGTAAATTAGCACCATGCACCATGGACTTATTTTATTCTCTTAACCGCACATATTAACTGTTTTAAATGAGTGTTTAGTAAGATCAAGTTTGCTTTTTTAATTAGCAAAACAAGTTCATTGCAAGGGTAGTTACTGCAAAACCTTTTAGCTCATGAAAAATAAAATATATAGTAACTCCTCTGAAGAATATTTCGTTTTTGCAAACCAGGCAGGTGTGTGTGTGTTTTATTATGGAGAGGTTCTCTTCCTCTTCTCCATGGTCATATTCCACAGCATCTTCCTCTCGGCCTTGTCTCTTTCCCTCTGGCCCTGATGACAGGAGGCCAGAACGTTAATCAGAACAGCACTATCTCTCAGACAGCACCTGCAGGACATCACCAACTCTAGCATTTTCTGTGTGGGCACTGCCAGTCTTGGCACCCTGGTACCTCGAGGGATAGCTCTACTGCCAACTGTGACAGGATTAAAACATAGAGTTACTGACTATAAATATATATTTCACCTCCTAAAGGCAACTAAATACCATTGGTTTTTGGGAATCGAGTAGAATTTGGGCTATTATTGATAGGCTTACAGTGTTTAATTAGGTTAGTAAATAAAATCTTGTCAAGCTCAGAATATTGAAATTGATTGTAGTGTGATGGATTTACATCGTGTAGACTGCTTGACGTAATGTTCTAGAAAGTAAGCTTATTGATTGTTTTTTTTTGGTGAACCTCTATTTAAGCGATTTCAATGAAAAGCCATTTGAATTTCAAAACAGTAATGAAGTCAACGTTTTTATGCTGGTACTGTATGTACCTGTGATTAATCTTTCGAATCTGTGTGTAACATTAATTTAAAACTGACAGGAACTAATACATAGTAAAGTTTCAAGAAAACATTTCTCATCACAAATACCAATGTCAAGTCTTTACAAATCTTTTCTTAAAGCTGTTTATTCAGTTTCATCTTAATTTACCCAGAACAATGCGCTGAGATCAGTAAATAATTGGACTCCTTTTTGATAACATCATTTGTGTCCCTCCGCATTTCCTGCTGTCTTTGTATGACAAATGCCCTCAGTGTGAAATGAATGGCTGGCTGTCACAGGTAATCATGAGGTTGCTTGTCAGTACCCAGTCTGCTTTCATTTCCCATGATTAGCTTTGTGGAGGAACGATGGGATACGTTTCACTCATCCACTTGTCTCTTTTGTTGGGTGACAGTGATGACTGGGTTAACATTGGTACCAGAAATCGTATCATCTGCTGTCATGCTTGTTGTGCATCCCAAGAAATGATTTATCTTTTGTTACAGCAATCAAACAGCCAATGTAAGGAGGTTTTCATGTCATTCACATCTTCACATAACATAATGTGTGCTTCAGACAATGAGTCCAAAAAATCCTCTGAATGCAATTTCCACAGTGCTCTTCCTGAGCCCGTGAGTTTTGAATACAACTTGGTCTTGGAAACGTAGTTTAATGCACACGTTAAAAAGCTGGTGATATTCTGCAACAGTAACGCCTGTGTCTTTCTGTTTGACAGGAAATTGCCGCATACTTGATAACATTTGAAAAGCATGAAGAATGGTTGACAACATCCCCTAAAACAAGGTAAGAATATCCATCTTGTCAACTGACCATCAGAAATCTCTTCCCCCTCGAAGAATTCCTGGTTTTATCACTGTGATGTTTAAATCAAGCCATTAGCGGGAGTTTCCCTGACAACCCACTCGAGGATCTCCGCTATCTTAAAAGTTGAGTGTTTGATATTGGTGAACATTGATGGCAGTTCCAAAGGTTTACTTCTTTTCAGAGTTAGCCTGACAGGTAATGTATTATTAATGTGGACTAATAACTGCAAATAGCCTATTAGCAGAGCTCTTAGCTCAATGCTCTGCTCTCATTTCTCTGAGAGTGCGATGGTAATGTGTTCATATCTAACAGCAAATTAAACGTCCTCTAATAAATGAAGGTGTGAGCTGAAAGCCGTCTAGCTGCTCAGAAGTAGATGGTACTGTAGGTGTTGACTGACATTGACGAGGGAAAATTGAGCATGCCTCGTCTAAATGTGCATGCACCTGAATCATTCTGTCATCTCGGTTTATGGCTGATAACTCGCCCTGGGGTCTGAAGCAGCTCTGGTGTCTTTACATGTTCTCACACCCCACAAGAGTAGGATTTGTGTATTTTTAAATAGACTGACTATACACTTGGATTGGCTGTGAGCCAGGTCAGCGGTGCTGGATTTGATGTGTAATGGAGTGGCACTTATCCAGCATCAATGATCCTGCTGATGCAGACGGCTCACAGTTAGACGAGGACAGAGGTTGCCGATGTGGCTAACGCTTGGATGTTTGGCCTATCTGGGAGAGCACGATTTGGGGGACTACATCATGAATAATTGAACCTGTCGAGAACTGAGATGTGTTGAACAATAAAATCATTTTGATGAAATAAATTACTGTAATGTGAAGAAAATAGCAAACATTTGTTTTTGTAGTATTTATACATCATGGTTGCATTCATTTGTTATTTACAAAAAAGTAACTCAGCAATCATTTTTTCTTGCAATTAGGCTACATAATCCAATCAGAACTTAAAATATGGGTCAAATATGTTAAATAATGTCACACAGCACAATCAAGAAAGAAAGAAAAAGTAGCCCTGTCCACAGTAATCTCATTGGCCAAAGTTGTTACTGTACACATCAAATATAGCTGATTGTGCATTTTGGATTAGTTCACTTTCAGTGTGAACAGGGAAAAAAACTGCACACTGTGAATTTGTTGTATCCCACCTGGTTAGGACAGAGTGTAAGAGTGTCTTCAATCACCAAGAGTAAAACTCACTCCGCACAGACAGTAGATGCAACCAATCATTAAAAAGAGATAAGAGTAGGAAGGTTACTTGAAGGTGGGGGAGATTTTTGGGGAAAACTACATCTAATTTATCCTCTGATGCACAATGTCAGGTCTCTTATGGTGTAATATTTTAAGAAGCTTATAGTGTGGGCACATACACTGTGTATGCCATGGTTTAAATCTGTGTGTTTCTTCAGTCTGTTTTTCCTAGCCTCAGGTTAAGCCCTCCAGTCTCTCCTGTTCTATCCAGTTTGTCGAAACAGAACACTGTTTTCTCCATCTTCCTCCTGCTTCCAGAAGGAAGTCCCACTTCTCTCCCAATTAGAGAGAGCCGATCTTATACTATTAGACAGCTCAGAGTCCCTTCTCCTCAGTTCCAGACACTGGAAACTGCTCACTCTCATGCTCTCCTCTAGTCTGCACATAGGAAGTGCTGGGTGCCATCAGCACAGAGTAAAACCAAAGCTGACGAGGTGATCCCGCCATCTTTCATGCTTGTTCATAGTGTATTAAACACAATGTAATCTCTTTCTCTCTCTCTCTCTCTCTCTCTCTCTCTCTCTCTCTATATATATATCTTAATTTCTGTCTTCTATCTGATAACTGACTAGTCTGTTTGTGAGGTAATTGTGACAGGGAGGTTTGCATGATATATTCCTTTTAAAGTTTTACATTTGTCCACTTTTACTTTGTTATAAACAATCTAATGGGCATAGCAAGGTCTTTGATTATTGTATTGTTGTTGTTGTAGTTTCCATAGTTGCTGCATTTTTAGATATTTAAAAACTGTCCAGATTTTAAAAAGACAAGGACATATCTTATATGAACGCCCCATGAGAATGGGACAATCGAGGTCAGATGACCCCAAATCCAGCCTAATTATGTATGGTCCATATAAGAAAAATTAGTCAGGCAACAAACTACTTGATTTTGAAAAGATGTAGTTTTGCACATCCCTATTAACAATCCTAATTCATGTGCAAATGGACTTTGAGTACTCCAACTTCCTCCCAATTTTTCTCTCTGCCTGTAAGGGACATTGATAATGGCTGGACATAAAGCAAAAGCCAATTATAAGACATTTCCTTGTGTAATTGCTAGAGATGAGTTGAAGAGCACCCCGTCGGCTTTTTATCTCCAACACAAAAAAATGAGCCCATGAATAAAGTGTGCTTCTCTTCGCTCACTCATTACAGGCTCTGCACTCAGTAATGTGTATTATCACTGGCTAAAAGGAGACTGGGAGGAGCTTTAGTGCACACTGTATGTAGTGGAATGTTGTAACGGCAGTTACGGCACACGCTCAAGGCTTTTTGGATCCAGAATGGTGACCAGACAGTGATCCTTTAAATACTCTATAAAATCAGAATGAGAGTTTTGTGGGTTATAGTCAATGTCTTGCAACTTTAAAGCCATAAAGTGCACTTCTGAAAGAACTTTTTTTTTTAAAGAACTTTTATACCAGATACATATTTAAAATGTGTCAAATAATTGATGAGTCATCTTATCCATAGGTGTTTTTAACTAAGAATGAGGTAGCAGGTTATTGTAGATTAAATTCTGTTAAAATGTTAGTTTAGTCGAGTTTACTTTAGGTTAAGTACTCCAGTGCTGAAAAAATAATGCAAACACTACGATTAAAAAAAAGTTTCATGAAGTTTGATTATATTTGAAGTTTTAAAAAATACCAAAGTCCCTAAAACAATTAATTTTTAATTTGATTAGGAGTGGTATATAAAAATGTATTGTAGTTTTAGTGTAAGTTAGTTTAGTTCCCCAGTTATATTTAATTTCAATTTGCATTTTTAAATTATAATTTGCATCTTCTACAAAGATAACACAGTCTACCAGCATTAGCAAGTAATGTAGCAAACTGCATTGATATATATACACACATTAATACCTTGGGAAAAACTATCCATTAGCTTATTTTGAATGCCTATCAAAGGAGAAAGATGATTTTTAGAACCAGATTCATTTGTAGAAACTAACTTGGTATAAACAGAGAAATGCTAAACAGCAATTTGTGACTCTTCAGTAAACACAAGAAAGGAATGGCGTGTTTTACATGGTTGCTCAGCTTCGGTTTCATAGAATTCTGCTAAAAGCATTCAGTTGTTTTAACAGTAAACATAAAAAGGGAAGGAATTGTTTGATAAATTTTGTTTATCAGAATGTGGTGGTTTTCATTTAGCATTGATATTTTTAAAAGAGAGGCAGAACGAGAGCAGCAAATGACAGCTGTGCTTTGACTAAAAGCTACACTTTTTTTCTGGTGGTCAAAGCAGAGTGAAGGTTAAGGTTCAAGGGTTATGAGAGAGGGTATGTGGTTAAGTGATTTTCTTGCAGTATGTCATTTGCTCCTCCTCTTTCCTGGTGAAAGCCAACTGCTCTGAGGCGCCAGGCTACAGGAACTGACTCAGCCTCTGGGCAGGCCAGGCTGGGGAGACAAGGGAGGCAGAGGTCAATGGGCCATGGAGAGTGTAATAGCTAAGCAGTAGGCCATGCATGTATGGAGGCATAGCCTGGGGCTCTGAACACACACAGACATACACAGGCGCACACACTCAGACACATACAGTACATACAGAACAAACATGTGAAGATCGAGCCAAGCTTAGGATAAGACAGAAGGAATATTCTATTCGTATTACCAAGAGATAGGTAACTAGAGAGAACTACAACAAACACACTGAAAGAAAAGACTTGTGCATGATAAAGTCTGTACAAGCACGGGAATAAACTCTGATTAATCTATATATATATATATATATATATATATATATATATACTGCCGGTCAAAAGTTTGGAATAATCATTTTAGTTTTTTTGTGTTTTTGAATAAGTCTCTTATGTTTACCAAGGCCGTGCATATCAATAATAAATAAATAAGAATGAAATATTATTATAAATGTAAAATATTTTTTATTTGAATATATTTAAGCTGTAATTTATTTTCTGATATTTATATGATATATTTAATATATAATATTATTACATTTATTCCAGACTTTAGTGTCACACAATCCTTCAGAAATCATTTTAATATTGTGATTTGGTGCTCAATTATTAATCATTGTTCTTATTATCAATGCTGCAAACTGTTTTTGCAAACCGAGATCCTTTTTTTTATTCACTGATGGATAGAAGGTTCAATAAACAACATTGCTCTAGAAATGCATACATTTTTCATAACAATTATGTCTATACTATCACTTTTGGTGAACGTAATGCATCGTTGCTAAATAATAAATATGTGCAGCACAACTGTTTTCAACACTGATAATAATTAGAAACGTTGCTTGAGCACTAAAAAAAGCACATTATGATTTCTAAGGGATAATGTGACAAAGAAGACTCGAGTTATGGCTGATGAAAATTCAGCTTTGCCATCACAGAAATAAATAATATATTAAATATATCAATTATTTCACACTTTTGACCAATAGTGTATAAAAGAAGGTCTTCATGATTTTTATGGTTCTTTTAGGTTCAGCGCTGTGTCTTTATATAATCCAAGGCCGGAGCACCGTGATTGATGCATTTGGTTGCTGTAATGAACATTCCCTTTCAGACAGGAAGTTCAACAATGGTTAAAATCAATAAGACCACTTGCACGCCGGCCACTGGAACAACACTACAGCTAATTCAGGCCATACCTGTCAAAGCCCAGAAAATCTCCCACAACTCCAGCGCACTGCACTTTAATTTACACTGGCGGCCACCTCCTTTTCCATTTCTATTAAAAGGAGAGCTCTGCATTAAGTGTTAATGAAAGCCGGAGCCGCCTTGTGATTTAGGTGAGCTCGGCTGAAGCCCCGCAGCGCTGACTGCGTAAAAAGAGCCGGGATTCACTGCTTTTTCAACACACACAAAATCACATGCACTCTTCCTTTAATGAGAAACTCTTTAGTCTAGACTGGAGAAATAAGATTATTAGCACTGAACATCAGAAGATTGAACATGCTAATACTTGCGTTCTGAGTGTCAGTGAAAATGTAGAAAGAAGACAATCTCTACAAACATCTTAAAGAGTTGTTTCTTTTGAACCATATTTCAGGTTACAGTAGGTATCATTTAGTTGTTTAGTCTCTATGTAAACACATGCTAGTTTGTCAGCTAGCTCCCTTCAAGCCTCTTTGTTTATAAGCTAATGTGAGATAGAGGTCCTGGATGATTTTATAGACAAACTTGCTTTCAAGACCTAGTTCATTAATGTTTGAGGGTGAGCTGAAACACCTGTCCTTCACTCAGCTTCATGCACTATGCTGGCTGGCCTCAGGTTTACGTCATATGTCTCTGGAAGGCATCCAGCAATACTGTTCTCTCATTATTGTCATCCCACACCTAAGTCCTTGACAGAAAATAGGACAAAGGTACCAGTCCACCTAGAAATATATTGTTTACAAGATACCCGGTGAATACAATGAATGCTTTTGAGGAAGAACTAATCACTGGATTTGCTCAGGTCATGGCATCGGATCTTGTTTGTTTGAGGAGCTATATATTGTATCCATGAGCATTATTGTGTATCCAGCGTGGTTTTGTTTTTGAGCTACTGTATGTCTTTAAAATATCTGCTGGAATTGAGTTTGGTGTAAATTATCTATTTGCTTTTGTGTCCCAGTGGAAAAAATTAAAGTTATATGAGTCTGGAAAATATGTTAGTGCGATTTAAATACTGGCAGTTATTTTCATTTCGAATTAACAATTCTTTTAATCTAAACTGTTAACCTCAACTGTCATATTTAGCACTAAAGAGACAAGATTAGTTTTCAAAACGATATCTGAATTATTAACAGAGAACATCTTTGATTAAATATGCTGGTCTGGACAGGATTGGGATTTCTGTAATTATTATCATTTTTGTTTTTTATTTTATTTTTATTCATACATTATGCAGTGAAATAAACAAGACGTACTATACTCTCTCTCTCTCTCTCTCCCTCTCTCTCTCCCTCTCTCTCTCTCTCTCTATATATATATATAATATTATTTTTTATATACTTTATATGTAGCATATTTTAAATTTTATTTACACCACCATTCATTCTCTCTTTCTCTCTCTCTATATACACACACACACACACACTGTCGGTGTGACGGCATTTGAGAATGGCTTGATTTCAGAAGGGACAACTTATTTTTATTAAATAAAAAAAAACTACTGGTGGATCTTTGTCATTGTAGGGTGGTTATGTACACACACACCCCAACACACATTTCAGTCCAAACAGCTTGAAAAAGTGCATGTACCACCCCTTTGTATGACCCCTTTAAAGAACATTCTGTAGATATATAACCTTGATATTTTTAATATTGACTAAGTACAGCCATGTTGGAGATTGAAATTATAGTGAAATTAATGGTTGAAATCAACCTTTGAAGCTTGTTATCTCAAAATTTGATTTTGAGACTTTAGCCTGGATTTCATTGACAGGGTCACATATTTTAAAATGTAATATATTAATTTAATTTATTTATTCAAAAATGTAATATACATGATCAACTCTTTAATGATTTAATTCTCTTTTTACTTCAGATGGGATGCAAGCAGTACTTGAATCACCAACTTTTATTTTATCTAAAAAAGTCCACGGTGAAGGTGCACTAGGCAACACAAAAAGTATGGTAACTTTAATTACAGTGTTCAATGAAGGTTTAACAAAATCAAAGGTTTCTCAGAGGACTCCTGAGATCAGGTAATTTGCTCTGTAATTTTGCTGGGAGTTGTGTAAGAAAAAATGCATTCAATTCAGATGGGATTAAAATCACAAAGTATGTCTGTGAAACACCAATTTACCTCCTCTGAGGAAACTAGTCTAGTCTTGGGCTCTAACCTTGTGTTGGTTTGTCTGTTCTTGTGTTTGACTGTCTTATGGCTCACTTGTGGAGAGAAGGTGGGCACAGCTTGTTGGACCTTCCTATGCTGAAGCTATAAAACAATAAATGGCTTTTTTCTGAGGACCTGCAATGACGTTGTTGTCTGCCACCCTCATGGATTTATGCAACATACCTCTCTTTTCCTGTTTCTTACTGTTTTCCTGCTCCTCTCTGCTCCCTGTCCCAGCATCCACTCCAGCACAGCTCCCAGCAGAGCACTCCAAAAGACACAGCTTTGATTAAAACCTACAGCAACACTGCCAGCGCAGAAGAAGGGCCCAAGCTATGACAACACAAATGGGCACACAGTCCCAGCCACACTAACAGCAAATGAACACGCGCTCCACAGCAACACTTAAATTAGTGCTCTGTCAAATGGATGTTTTTATTTGTAAGAGTGTGTTCCCATTTTTGTTGCTATCTCTAGAAGCATTTGTTCATCATGTGCCTGAATGAAAAAATGAAATGAAAGAGAGGACGAAAGCAATAATACAGGAAGGTCTTTGAGTCTGAAGGCCACAGATATGTCACCTCTGCCTTTTAGCCAAAACCTCTATAACCTTCCCCAGGTAGAGTGATTGAAGTTTAGCCAGACTGACGTCAACGCCCCCCCATCCATCCACATGCCCTGAGAGGACACAATGCCCCACAAAAGAGCTGCCAAGCCCGGGGCCTGACCAAGGGCAACCATGCCACCCACTGGCCCCTTGGGCAAGAGCCACTCACACCCTGGAGGAAGATGGGAAAATAGAAAGCGCGAGAGAGAACGAGGACAGAGAGGAAGACGGACAAGTCAATTGGAGGAGAAAGAGAGCGGATGAAAAATGGAAAGGGGACAGAGAGTGAAGATGATGGAGGGATAAAGCAGAGGAAAATGGAAACATGTCGATAAGAAGAAAGCGAGTGAGTCAAATGGAGATGGGCTGAGTTATGATGGATGTGGTTTAAAGAAGGGAGGGGACATCACACACAGAGTAAAAAGGGAGGGCGAGAGAGAGAGTGCAGAAAAATGCAGAACGTCAGAATGGATTGAGATGGAGTCTGACAGACTCGAGTCAGTCAAATGGTTTAGGGCCTGTTTATGGAAACATATCCTGGCCAGAAATGAGCACGGGCGGCATCTCAAGCTTCATGCTCGGTTTATTTGATCTCTTAAAGGCAAAGAACCCCCCCAAAAAAATTTCATCATCTGCTCATCCTCTAGTCATTCCAAACCCGCATTACTTTTTTTTTCTTCGGCGCACGTGTTTTGTGCATTTATTGGCAGTAGGCAGTAGGGTCCGGTGTTCTTTTGGGATCCCACTGACTTTGACTGTATGGACAAAATAGTTTTCAGAATATCTTGTTTTGTATTCTGCAGAAGAAAGAATGTCCTACAGATTTGGAACGACATGAGGTTGTGCAAATAATGACAGAATTTTTATTTATGGCTACACTTTCCCTTTAAATTGTCGCTTGCAAGCCAATCACAGAGAGGAATCAAGCTTTTCCGGTTGGCTTCAGTAGTGATCAGTATAGTCTCTTTTGCGGAGAGATCAAACTGTTGCCCACACAGCAGCCACAGGAAATGCCTCTGCATGCCATTTGTCCATGTGCCAAAGGACAGAGAGCAAAGAGGTTAACCTGAAGAGATCCGGGCACAATTAAAGGAGCGTGACCAAGTGTAAACACTAATGCCGGCAGTGTAAGGGGAGGCTGCAGGAGGAGGCCCACTGAATGAGGGGATGGTTGAATAATTAAGCTGGAAAGAAAAGTTGATGTCAAGCAGGTGTTCAAGGAGAAAGTGTCAGCCAAGCGGGCCGAAATGGGGAGAAGGGCTGCCACTGCAGTGTAATAATAAAGACTTAATTCAATTAGTGCTTCTGCACCGGTGCACAGCACACTGGCGGCCTGTCAGCTCCAAACAGCCCCTGTACTGTTCTTCAGACATGGAAGCACACGCACATACACAATAGCATAGCTAAATGATTATTCTCCTCCAGAATCCCCGAGTATCTCTCAATCCTCTGCTCCTCCTGCGTTCATATGCCACTGTCTTAGCCCACCATATTTGCTTTATCGTAGTCTCTGAGTTGCGTTTCAATGGGCATCTTCATGTGAAAAGAAAGCTCTCCTTGACAGCAATGAGATTAAATGTTTTCATACCTCTCCTGAAGGCCCCCCTGCCCTGCACACTTTGCATAGCTCCCTCATCTAACACACCTGATTCAAATCAGCTCATTAGTAGAGACCGCAAGACCTGATTTTGGTGGGTCTAATAAGGGAGACTTACAGAATGTGCAGGGCAGGGGTGCCTCCATGCAGGACAAGTCTGAAAACCTCGGCTTTAGACTATTCTCCGGAGCATTATTATTAATAATAATAATAAAGTATTTTAGTTTCAGTACAAGTGCTCATTCTACAGCATTTGTGGTGTAATGGTGTAAAATCATTTTTGTCTAGTCCATATTTGTGTCTTTAAAAAAAAGCAGAAGTCAAGGTTGTGGTTAAAGGACTTAAAAATGTAATTGAATGGGGTTCTTTTTGGAGCGTTGTAAGAACACTTAAAATGTGTATATTATTTTATTTTTAAAGCAGTTCAAATAATTTTTACCGTTATTTTAGGATTTATGGAGTTGCATTGTCATGGTAATAAAGTTTAAAAATAAACTTTGCACATAAAAGATTAGTAAGCAGTATTTTCGTACAAAAATCATCTTTTGGCTATTGCCAAAATAAGTGTTTGCCTTTTATATATTTAGTAATTAATTATATTTATTTTAAATGATATTATATTATATTTATTGTTTTTAATAAATGTAATAAATTCTTAATTTATTATTTTATTTAATTTCATAAGAAGGGACCGGTGGAAAATATTATTACCATTATTTGGGTAATCATACCACAATATCCTGTTGATTGAGCTTAACTCATACTGAACATAGAATTCTTGAATCAATTTATTATTATTAGTTATTTTTAGATTATGGGACCCTTATGGACTATGCTGGATGAAAGGTGGGGTATAGTTGGTGCCCCAGCAGGTCCCCTCCTGGCACAGTGGAGTTGAAAACGACCACTCCTGCTCCATCTGAAGCAGAATGGATGGGAAGCCGGACTGAGGGAGTTGTCTTGGTGTTATGTAAGGAGAAGGATAGAAAAATAGGACCTGGGTATGTTCCAGAGAGCTTCGTGAGTAACCTGCCCCACCACACTTCGGTGCTGCACCAGTACTGTTCCATCTGCAGGTCTCCAGCGGGGTGGAGTGGCACAGGAAGAACACAGCGTGACCCTACGTATATACAGTACACAGAGCAACAGGACACATGCCATTATGTTATCAGTACGCACATACACATATCCTTGGCATCCGTGCCACACCTGTCATTCATGGATTCTTTCTTTCTATATTTTTTTTTTTATAAAATGTATATGTGATTTTTAGATTCCCACACTAGTGCATGTCAGCTTTTCTACGTGTGTGGTGCAAACACACACACACGTGCAACCCACTGGGCTCCCTGTTACAGGTCATTAATCCAAATCCAGAACATATCAGTCTGGCCACGCTGTGAACAGTGTGCTGTCAGTCAGCGAGTCAGAGAGGAGCGATTCTGTGTGTACAGACACAGCCGGAGAGCTCCTGGAATCAATAGCTTATATATAACCCTCATGACAGGCCAAGGCTCTCCTACCACTCACAAGTCACCGGCAGCAGGACAGCATGCTCCAGGAGTGGATGCCATTGATTTAGGGCACGACAGCACCCGGGCCAGTGTTCTACCCGTTGCGTGCGCAGCTCTCCCTCTCTCTTTCTCGTTCACTCGTTCCACTTTATCTCCTTCCACAAGCGCTTTTGTCTTTAGCAAACACACACACACACACATAAGCGTAGAGTCTCACCTCTTGTGATATAAGTGTTGCTTTACATTACTGTCATTCTGTTACATGAAACGTTGAGGACTTTAATGTATTCAGCTGCCTTGAGTTCTGACTGCAGGCCATAAAGCTTTTCTCTTCAAATGCTCCATTACAATCTGTGAAAGGACGGGCTTGGAAAGGGACTACCCGTAATTAATTTTGCATCACTGAATTAATTGTCTAAAGTGTAAGAAGCCAATTGATAAATTATTCAGCCATTTTTAGTATGTGTGTTTGAAGGGAAGATGGGAAAGGAGAGGTAAGAGCCATTTCAAATTGGAAAATTAATATTCATAACTTTTTTATGAAGTTAAAAATGGCTATCAATTCAAGGTTTAGAGGCGACTTAATGAACAGCCTCAGAAACGGGCCATTTCTGCTGGCGGTCTGGGATAATTCAGACAAACCAGATCTCTGATTCATACCTAATCATTCGGGTGTGTTTAGACTTGGGTTCGCAGTGTTGATCCGGGGTTTATTTCACTAAAATGGGTCCGCATTTTAGCGAACCTCTGAAAGTGTATGTTGTGTGTTCTCTCCTTTACAGTAATTATGGAAATTATCGCACTTCTGTAGATTTGATCTATTATAAATCTGACGAAAGCAGTTCTTGAGCTATTTTCTTTCTATTTTCTTTTAATTGATCAAGGTTGGTTAGACTGAATGTTTACTTGTGAGCTTAAAACATAATCCAGCTAAATCAAGCTGTTTAAAACTAATGACAACACACTAAATCCTTCATTACAGTGCTTGCAAAGCAGGAGTGTATTGATATTCTTTAATCATTCTGTTCTTCAGTTTTCTGCAGCTCTAAGATGTACTGTAATGTCGGCAGTTTTACAATTGTATACTTTTTTTTAGAAAAATTAAGATCAAACTCTGTAGTCTGTACTCTGCTTGACTTAGAATATTTGACATTCAATATCAATAATAGACAACAGAAATTATATTACTGCAATATTTTTATACTGAATTGCAGCTGAATTTCTATTTTTATTCTGATGATATTATTCATTATTTGAATTTTGATTAATCCTTTCTTGCTGTTTAAGCATGTATGCTGCAAAGACGGGCTCACATTAAGTGGTTTTCGCACAAAGACTACAAAAACAAAACAAAACAGATGTGCGTATTTCATTTACGGAGCACCAAAGCCTAAAACTTGAGCTTAATCTTAAACTTTAATTCCATTCTGCCTTGCAAGCACTGGTGTTTCCCTTATGAAATGCAAATGTAGTTTTTCTTATTTGGGAATGGATGGCTCAACATACAATATGAATGAATTTTCCAGGAGCATAATTTAGCTGTGTGTCTGTGTGTGTGTGTGTGTGTGTGTGTGTGTCTGTGTGTGTGTGCACACTGTAGATTTAGAGCGGGATTTGCTGCTGACCTCACTCTGAGGAGAGAGAGATGCATCAATATGATTTGGATATGATGATGTTGGAATGGACATGAAGAGTGTCAATTATTTACAGGTGATGTGCCCATTGAATTGGCAATGAAGTGGCCCATAAATTACCTCCCTCTGTAATCAACCCCTCGTGGAAAATAATGAAATAACTGCAGCAGGAGCAGGGGAACCGCTATTCAGCAAAGCCTGTTTGATTTTTGAAAGGGTGGCAAACTTTTAAAATGACATTGAATGGTTAAAAGACAGAAAATTTCCCTGCTAAAATGTCCCTAAATCCTCCTGCTGTGAGGAACAGTCTGTACTTCATGTCCATAACAAAGGAACATATAGTTCAGAGTCAGACGGCATATTTGTGATGATCACATTTAATGTGCACTGCTGTTTTTGATTGTACTCTACTTTTGTAATGAATTACGACTTTAACAAGGAAATCCTGGCATTATTTACTGACTCTGACATCACTCCAAACCATTAATTTATTTATTTTTGCATTCATATGTTTGTTCGTTTGTTGTTTCATGGAAAGAATTATCCAGTTGGACTTGAAATATAGAGCTTAAGCCAAATGCAAGGCTTTTATATTTGTTAGTTTTGTCTTCTTTCTTAAATTCATAGTAACTGTTAACTTTAGTATCATTCTGATACTATTATAGTTATTATTGATATTTGTATTTTTATATTTTTATGTGCATTTTGTTTTAAGTATACTTTTACTTTTAAATTATTATTCTTATTGGGATTTTATTTTATTTAAAAAATATTTATCTGTGTAGCTTTTAATCTTTTTTATTGCAGTTTTAGTTAATTGTGTCAAGTTAAACTAAATGAAATTCAGGGATGCCTTGGAAATGAGCTCAAATATAATAATAAATAGTTTATATAAATGTTAATGTTTATTTTATTTCAAGTAATGCAAATTAATTTTTGTTAACTATAATGACCCTGCTATGTTTGCATTGATGAGTATTTGATAATAATGATTATTATTTATTTATCTGTAGAAACAGACTCAATGAAGTGTGTAAAAGTTTATTATTATTATTATTATGTATTTGTACCTTGATTTTCAGAGTTGAAATATTAGAGTAACATGACAGTGGGTAAATGGTAATATTTATTTTTGGGTGAACTGTTCCTTTAATCAGTAGAACCCACGATCTGGACTTGTCTTCTCACACTAGCTAATAATTGGCAGGGCTGAGGGCCCTGTCTGCCTGCCAGGGGCTCCCAATGTGCATTTTAGGATGGACGATGGGCAAGGGCCCATTTGAATTAACTAGTGCAAAATTTAATTATAAGAAATTATTTCTGGTCCGCTTAGTACCCTCTTTTATGCGGTTGTCTCGGGTGACAGGAAGTGATTTGGTGCTGGTCCAACATTGTGTCTCTCAATGTTAACGTCAGCCTTTTGTTACACAGAGCCAACGAAAAGGGCAGTCTGCATCTGAGTGTGCCTGTATCATAGCATATATCAGTACAGCCCCATAAAGAGATCTTTGTGTTTATGTCAAGAAATCTGCGCACAGACTGAGCTATTTTTAGCATGTTGCCTTGTGACCGTGTATGTGTGCTCACAGTCAAGGCTGTATCATCGTCTCTTTCAAAGGAGTTTAGTCTCATCACACCCCCTCTCCCTGACCTCCTGTTTACCCTGATTCACACACAATAACATCAGTTCCTTCTCCCACATCCCTCCAGCTCCAGAAATCTGCTCTCTGATGTTATTTACGGAAACACAGAAGAAAAGAAGATTTCCCTCTTCTTCTTTATTTGTGATTATCTTGGTGACAAAGAGAATGAAAAACTGAAAGAAAATGAGGACCGTACCTACTGTTCCAGTGTGTGATGGTAAATCACAGAGGGGCGGCAGATTTGGTTTGGTGTGCTTCCTCTTTCCTGCCTCGTTCTGTCAAAGCTAAAGAAAAGCAGGTGATGTCACTCCACAATTAGGGCAGTGCAGGATTAGTGCTGAGCCTGGTGCGGGTTTAAGGTTTATTTATTGTGTATGAATGTGACACATCAGAATCCTTTTTAAACATTTGCAAACAGCATGACACACTAATGCTGTCATCTAGAACAATCAATCAATCAATCAATCAGAAAGAATGAATTGTTTGTTAGTTTGAGTGGCTACTGCACTGAACATCAGGCTAAAGGTGCTTAAACGCTGATTAAATACAGTGTACACCTTATTTGATATTGGTGCATTATCCCCAGATTTGCGACATCTTTACCTGAGTTTTTGATTTCTAATTAGTAAACCTGATATTTGCTCTGGCTCACAGTCTGATTACTGAGCATTTATTGCATTTAGGCACTTATATAATAAGTTACTCACCAGTAGTCTTGCAAACTTTTGCCCATACGCAGGAATTTTGATCTAAACCAGAACTGCCCACTAAGCAACCAAGCACATCTAAAATCAAAGCAAAATATACAGGTCTATTCAAGGAAATCTTGTTTAGTTGATACTAAATGTCTCAAACTACACTTTGAAAATTCTTCAAAGATTCAATGTCTAAATGGGTTTCTCTACTTGTTCCTTTTGAAGCATTCAGGAACTTGGAAACCATGACTTTGATTTCAAGATAATTAGATTTAAGCTTGTAGGTTTTTGTTATTATTGTGTGCTGTACATATACGTCTTAGTCCATTCATTAACATATAATTTATACTCATTTAATTACATTTATTTGCTCATTTATTTATTTGATTGTTTTTTTAGTATTAGTCACTTTTACATGGTGGCTAATTAGTTTTAGACATGCCAATTTGTTTAAATTTATAATAATTAACATTTCTTTGAATTATTGTTGGATCAGAACATGTTTAATTTAAAAAGTCAAATTATCATCATGATGAATTTTCTCATCTTCGCTATCATTGACAAAAACCCTTCATTGATGGGTTAAGCTTCAAGAAATCATTGTTTCAAGAAATCAACACTAAAACCTGCTCGTATTCACTAACAACACGCAATCCAGTTTAGCCAAGCATCAAAATTAAGTAATTCTCTTTTATTTCAAACATATAAAATCATGAATTCTAATTATCTAATTACAGTGTTTTCATATAGGCGCAATTCAGTGATTTGGATTTTGAGGCTCATTGTCTCTGATTTTAACTCTGAACTTCTTTCTTAAATCTGCGATTTTAACTATTCTGTCAAGATGAAAAATCTAGGACAGTTTTTGATCTGGCTCACCTCTTTGTTATTCTATTGAGCTGTTCTCTGCTCACACACTGATCTCAGACCAGTTCATTTTCTCAAGCCTTGACTGCAGCCCCATACAGAGGTGAGGTCTTTTTTTTTTTTTTTTTTTCATGAGAGTCCTGACCCACACTGAGTCTTACTTTGGCAGTCCTCACAGGACACGGCTGGATGGCACTAAACCAATTCCACCTCATATGTTCTCACTGTTCTTTATCTAATCTGGCCCCTCCTCAGGATTCCAGCACACCACATGATTCCTTTAAAAGGCTTAATTAAGGATCTGTGATTCAATCGCACTAATTGAATCACGGACAGCATGCAATGCAACGGCTGTTCAGAGGTTGAATCTTGTAAACATCAGCGGAAGATGACTGTCAGAGTAAAACTCAAAAAGTGAGGAGAGACCACAAAGAAGAAATGACAGGGAGAGCTGTGTAAAAAAAAACTAGAGAGCAGGAGAAACTAGACAGGAAGTATCAGAAGAAGAAAGAATGGAGAAATTTGAAAACAGAGTAGCGAAATAAGATTCTGCAAAGTATAGCACACTTGAACCAGTGTTATCTGTCTATTTTATCCACTTTCTTTCCACTCCAGCACAAGGCCATCATGACATACAATCACAGGTCAGATCCTGATATCCTCAGAGCTGCAACACACACACACACACACACACACAGTTTCTGGTTGCCTGTCTAATTTAGTTTTTGTGTGACATTGTGCACTGCTTGTGAGTGACCAGTTTCTCTCTCTCTCTCTCTCTTTGTGCCTGCATTACAAAAATAGATTTTTAATATAGATTTAGCTAAATGGTTTTTGGTATGGGTATCTCTATGTGAGGAAATATTGAAATAATAATGAATTATTCTCTGAGAAAGGCTTGTATTTGAATTAGATTACGAGCCCTTTTTCATGTTGACCCTTAACCTGGGTCGCAACCTACTCAGGGAGGAATTGGAGAGAAAGCGAAAGAATCTGAAAATGTATTCTCACAGTCATCCATGCATGCATAAGTGTCCCAGGCCTTGTGGTGGGAGGATTGCGTGCAGATTGGAGGCAGCAGAGCTGAGGAAAGGTGGCAGGGGACTGCTGCAGGCTCCTTAGTGAGGGCCTTTGTGCAGTTGCTGTAAAATATTGTCAGGATTTTAAAAGATTCACCAGACATTTTCTGCTGTGAACACCATATAGGCTAGGTCATTTTGTCTTGTGACATTTTAAATTACTGAAATAAATAAATAACCAAACGACCCCACATTGATGGATCCCACTGAGAGGGTACCCATAAACCCATGCGCTTCAATAATTCAATTATGTATGCTTGGGCAAAGCATGAGGATGTATGGGGACATGTAATTAGTTGTTATTTAGAATTAATAGAGGTTTTAGCTCTTATTTAATGTTGTTTTGTTGTAAATAGTCTTTCGTTTGAAGTCACCATTATGGTGATTAGTATTCCCTCTGTTTGGAAACTTGGACCTTGTTCAATTTTAATTACTTCTCTCCCAACATGTGCAATCGTGTTATAAGGGTGGTAGTATTTTATGTTTTAGTACATAATTGTATTATGCCATGGGTCCCTATCAAATCACAAGCGGAGGTCTTATATTTAATAAGGAGCTAGCATAACTAGTGTCACTTGATACTTCAGAAATGATTTTATTATGCTACTTAGGTGCTGAGTTATTATCAGTGATCTTATTGATAATGGTTCTTATTATTGTCAGTGTTGAAAACAGTTTTTAGTTTTATGGAAATCCTGTTTTTTTCTATCACTCTTTACCACTGAGAGTCCCTGGGGTTCATTGGAAGTATTGACTGCACCACACTGCCCCCTCTCTGTCCCAGAATCCCCTCTGCTCAGCATGGGCCAGGTTCCGGACTCCCTCCTCTCCTCGACACATCTGGAGCACAGCTGGAGGAGGGCATGGGTTGGGCGTCTCCCGTCATCTCTAGTGCATCAACAGGATGCAAGGTGGAAGCAGGTGAATAACGTATCTGGGATGGAGAAATAATTTCCCGTGCCGCAGATCAATGCGAGCCATTAAGCAGCTGTACGCCGTACTTTAGTAGGCGGAGGAATACCAGCCTCTTGGCCCATATGCTTCCTGCAACTCCTATCTATCAGGGTGTCAGAGCTGCCATGCTGCACTCACTCCGAGCAGCAGGCAGGGGCCAGACGCAACAGGAGGTCCTTGTTTTGAAAAGACGCCTGACTCCGCCAGAGATGGAGAGATGGATAGCGGCGCATGCAGAGGGCCAGAGCTGATCTGTTTACAGAGAGCTGTCCAAATCGCCACAGTTAGTTAGTATTTTCTCTGCACTTTCCCTTGACTTCGCAGACTTGTTGACATTGAATGTTTGGGCCTCAGTAAGCCAATACTTAAACTAATTAGCTAGCTAATTAAGGCAATTTTCCAATTCTGGGAGAAATTTGGGTGACTTAAAATGTAAATCTCAGCCAAGTGGATAGATAGCTCGGAGATTGGCCGTAAGTGAAGTTAACTGCAGGGCTGTGCTTGGCGTTTTCCCTCCAGTGGCTAATTGATTTAGCATAACAAAGCATGGACTGACATTTATTCATCACCGTGGCATTTGAGAATGCTTAAAATGTCCTTCCTCCATGTTAATGGTGACACGAAATGGATTTGGTATATGTGTGTGTTCGCTGTAGGCAGTACGGCTTTTTTTTTTTTTTTTTAGGCATTGAATACCTTCCCTCTAGAAGTCCCTGACTGCTCATAGATCACTTGACACTTTGTAAAGGTCTGATGACCAAAATGTTCCCAGCTGCACATTATAATTTAGTGACTAAAAGTAGCAAAGCCTTTCCCTCCATTTGCGGGGCTCTATATGCATTGATCTATTAAGTTTATGTTGTGCGCTTTCAAGTGGCTAGCTCTGAAATCAAGTTGGCTGGGAAGAGACGAGCATTAGTAATCCATACCCTCCAAATGAGACTCCATTAGCATAGCACTTCTGTTTGCACCTGAAATGATTGGTTTGCAAGGCTGCACCAGCCATGGAGAACCTTGAGAGTCTCTTTATTATGGCTGTTTTATAAAAAAGGCAATAAAACCCCCAGGCAGAGAATTCCCAATGTGGCCAAGATCTGTCACTACGACCCACTAGTCTTCAACATCTGAGAGAACTGATTCAGGAAACAGAAAGGATGCAAGTGTTTATTTTGCCAAGATGGATTGTACACATTCAACAGTAGCTAAATATTTTCTTCAGCGAAACAGATTTTTAGTATCAAACACTTTGTCTGCCTCGGTGGTACTTACTTATGTTTGGCGTTCAGGATTTAAACCAAAAGGCTAATCTTAAGTATTAAACACTGACATATGATCATCATCGGATCACGTGATTTATTTATGATACACATACAGTTAATTTTCTAAGCAATTTGACCAACATTTCATCTGTTTTAATGGGTTAGTTCATCAAAAAATGTGAATTCTGTCATCATTTACACTCGTTAACATTGTTTCAGATCTGTATGAGTTTCCTCCTTTAGCTCAACACAAAAGAAGATATTTTGAAGCCAATAATCAGTCAATGATGCTCAAATTGTACTTTTTGTGTGAGCTTTAAGTTCCTGCTTTTGTGACTTTTGCCATCTACTATGTTTTTGTTCTTTTCTAATATAAGTTTTTTGTGGATCTACTAGTTTGGGTAGTTTTAAACACAACACAAAGGCTACATTGTTGTTGTCAGGTGACGTATAAGAGACACAGGGTACCCAGAGTGGATTGTTCCCTATTTCCTTTGAGAAAAGACAGATAAAATGCTTTGCACTGTCACAGTGCATTCCAGCTCACATCAGAATAAAGTCCAATCATTTAACACTTAATGAGCACATTGTACTAAAAATCATGCTGTTCACAGAAATCTCATTCTCCAGCTCAATCATATGGGACATTCTGTGAAGCTTGTCTGAGTTTGCAACAGTAACCAAAGTAAAGCAAAACAAATTGTTTTTGTTCTTCACATCTGATCTGTAGTATTGCACTCATACGCTATATAACGACTGTCAAAAAAGTTTGCAACACGACGAATACGTGCAAAAATGAATATGTTCATTTCATGCACTAATCTTTCTTCTTTGTATGGGATTTTCAAAGTCTTTTGGCTTGAATGCCTTAGTAATTGTTTAGAAACACCCTGGAATCCACTTATGATCCGTGATAGCATCACGGAACTTAGCATAAGCATTCATCTCGCATTCTGCAAATCAAGTTTAGCTTTCAACTGTGTTACATACCAGACCATTTAGATCTCTCTTTGTATGTTGAAGTGATATAGAATAGGTGAAACCTGGCTGCTCTATATCTTCATTTATTCCCTCTCCATAATTAAATAGTCAGCTCCATGTAGTATGGAAGCCATTGGCTCGGCAGATGTAGCGCTATGTTAAACTTTATGTCACTTGAAAATGGTTTTCAAGTGCATTCAAGACTGAGATCACCTAGCTGTAAAATGATCTGTTTTATGGTGCCATTATCAGTGCAGTATTTTTTAAAGATGCAGTTCACTACACACTCATAGAACATAAGAAAATGCGAAGAAAGGGATAAGGCACTGACTTTCATTGTGTCCTTCATAATAGTCAGATTTTTAATGCCTTCGAAGTGTATTAGTGATACACTCTTTAAAAAATCTGCCGTGGCATTTGCCTGAACCAAACGGTTTGTTAATGACCACAGAAGATCGTCTCTTTTTTTCTGTGTAAATGTTGGTTTCTGAAACCCACCTCGGAATCTCTCGTTGTGGATGTTTAACTGTGGTTTTATGTTGTTTACTGTTTCAGAGCCAAAAGATGAAATCGATAGTGACCTCCATGACATCAATGTCAAAGTAAAAGAGAAAGATAGATAGTGAGAGGAAGAGAACAAGCCGGGCATGGGGGCTTTTCTTTGTGGTGGTCTGAATGTGACTAGTGTGTTCTGTTATGTTGTTACATCCTTCTCACAGTACGGCCTTCTGCCAGCATTGATACTCTGTGTCGGGCAGCGGTCCGTCATCTCTGCCGCTTTTTTACACAAGAACCGAAGTCACCAGCAAGGAAGAGAGAGAAAGTGAGGGATTGTGTGTTTTATTCCTTATGTCCTTATTTTGGGTCACAAGGGAGGGGCTCTCTCAGCTCCTCAGCATAGACTGGCTGGAGTCTATTGATCAGGCTGTGAGTTCTGCCAACAGAGAGAGAAAGGAAGAGCAAGTAACTACAGAGAGAAACACAGATAGAGAGAGAAATGGAGCAGAATAGAAAAGAAAAAAGGGAAAAAGAAACAGAAAAGTAAGAGAGAATAAAGCCGACCTGGCTTTTTTGGTCCTGCCAGTACAGGATAGCGTAGATGAGTTTGTTTAATTCATCACTGTCTCACATTCTCTTGGACACCACTGGGACTGAGCTGTCCCATCCCAGAATGCTTTTGTGTGCCTTGCCATTGCAAGAGGGTCTTCAAATCAAACTCGGTAGAAAGTCGGAGTTCTAGAGAAGTAGTAGATCTTTCAGCTTTTTCATCAGATCTCAAAACACATCTATAGATTATGAAACGTGACCTTCCGAGGACACAAGAGCTGACCTTTATTCATAAAGATGATTAATAATGTCTCCCAACAGCATTTGTCCTGAAACTAGACGGTAAGATGCAGGCTTCTAGGTGCTGGAAGCCACTGGAAAGTGGCTGAAAAATGATGAGATGTATGAAAAAGATGAAAAAGATTTGCTCCCTCAGGGAGAGAAAAGCAGTGTTGAGAGTGTCCCTCAGGACCAAAACACAGCTCAGACTATAAAACATGGAAACCTATGAGCTGTCTTCTCCCACATACAACATGGAAAGGGTGGTGGGCTGCATCTCAAACCGAGCACAGTGGCTTGAACCTTGAACTCTGATTGATGAGGTCCAGCACGGTTACATGCAGCCATGGAAGTATATTTTATATCCCGTCTGCTTAGTTTAAACATTGATGATCAAACAGCAAAAAGGAAGGAAAGCATATCTACTCGATAAAAGGGGGATATTTATCTGGAATCTAGAAGAACAGTTGTAAAGTGGGAATTTGCTTTGGGGGGGGGGGATTCAGCAGATACAAAATGTTATAAATTGCTGTGGTTATGGTCTATACGCTTCAGTTTAATCTGCTAGGGATGATAAATTATTTTGGTTATGAATCCAAGGCGAAGCTAAACATAGCACTTGCACAAGGACTGTTTTAACATTTGCAGGAGGCTGCGATGGCTGAAGCCATTAGTCAATAAATTAAAAACTAATTAGTTTCTGCTTCTGTGCTTGATTTGAAGAGCCATGCTCAGGTGTAATGAAAATGTATCGCGCTGTTGATTAGGAGGTGGAGAAAGATTTCATGGAGGAATTCTGACCCTGCATCTCACGTGGTGGACTATCTAGATCTTGTAAATGCCACGAGCTTGATGACCAGAAGAGGCAGTTATTTGTAGAGAAGGTTGATGAATTTGTTATTATAGTCATCTTTCTTAAGAGGTATTTGGTGTCATATTTAGTTTTGTCAGTGGTAAATAATAAGTGCAGAGCACTGTTTTAAGATTTCTTTAAGTGTTGATGTAAGTGGAATGGTCAAACAAAGGGTGATGATGAGAATTTGGTCTTTTGCCCCATGCTAACCTTTAATCACACTCCAGTCAGTATTTCATTTATAATCAGTGCTAATCAAACTGAAGAAAGCACTCAGACATTCGGCAGGCCCAATCTACCACTTCTCTGTATCAACAGCAGTTGTCTTTCATCAGTAGTGCTAAAAGTTCTCCTAATGGATTTAATAATAATACAAAGCTATTGGTAGGACAGGGAAAACACAAGTGCCTTTCTTACTTTTAAGAGTCTATCAAAACAAAATATGACACTTCTAAAACTGCAACTATAATAAAATATTAGCAGTTTATTATTCGCATGCAAATAATATACTGCTAATATTTGTGTGTGGTGTACTGTGGGTGTATATATATATATATAAAAAAATAAATATTTAAAATAGTTATATTAAATATTTGGTTACTTGTTACAATTTAATTATGGATTTTAGTACTGAGTAATAGTAATTGCTTACTTACGATTACTTCGGTTAGGATTATGGTTTGTCTTGCATGTAATTGTGCATAATTAATTGTAATTATAGTAGTAAGTAAAAGACATATAATAAGGACACCTTAAAATAAAGTGTTACCAAATATTTAATGCTAATACAAAATTAACACTGATTTTCTAACAGTGTTCTCTGTTGTTACAACTCGTTCAGGTAGTGGTGTTTTTTATAATTATTAATTTATTACTTAATTATTTTCATTGATACTGTTAACACATACTTCCTCTGGTTGTGGGGTTGGTTGGAATGGTTCTCTTTGTTAATGTAAAAAGTTTATAGATATGCTGTATGATCAAAGTTTGAGATAAGAATTTATATACAGTATATGAAAGTTAAAAGTGTTGCAACTATCCTCAATATTTTGCCCATGTATAGTGTGCAGTTAGGGTATTTGCCAGCAGGGGCATACAGGGTCAGT
>JAUCMS010000050.1:6851602-6864900 GCA_032357445.1 Enteromius radiatus | reverse complement strand
CCTCGCAGCCATTCGAGTTCATAACCGGTTCTCATTGTTTCCCAAAATATATCCACTGATCATCCCTGTCATCCCGAAACACACTGTTGCTTGCCCCTGCAACCAATAAAGCCTAATTAAAATAACAAAGTTCTGTCAATAAACCGGGAACAGTTGTACAGTATAATTACAGTGTGCGTGAGGACATCATAAGCAGGCAATGTCACGGCCCTAACGAAGGAAATAAATCGATTGCAACAAGACAAAAGCATTGCTTTACGATGCCCCTCTCCTCCGACACACAAAGGCAGTCATAAAATGCAGCCAGGGGAAAGTTTAATGACAGTCTTAAAGTGTCTTGCCCCCTTTGTCACTTTCACTGCCTTCCCTTCTACATGACAATGGGAACAGCATTCTCTTTGCTCTCTACTCAGCCTCATTAGTCGACTCTTTCCTTCTCTCGATCTCCCATTCTTGTCTGTTCTCCCTCCGGAGACAAGTGAGTGACAGGTTTCCCCCTTAAACTGTGCATTGCACTACTGACAGACATACACACACATCTCTTACACTAAACTAATTCGTGGCGGGAGCGAGAATTGGCATTCCCACAATGCCTCCGCGAAGGCGCTTGATGGCGTGTGGAGCACAGGGCTAAATGTCAAGGAAGGATGTTTAATTCCACAGCCCGTGATTTCATCCAAAAACAGGCAATTTCCATCATTCAGCTGCTCAGTTTTCAGGGCTGAGACTTCAGCCCAGGCTGGAGGAATCCAACCTTTCTCACTCCCAGGCCAAAGGTGAAGATGCCAAGAGGCTGTATGAGGCCTTCCAACTGCTGAGCTGGTGCTTCTGACGCAGGGCACATCCTCATTTCTCACTCACGTATGCTGGGTTTCTCTTCCAGCTCACATGTTGTCTTATTTAAAGGGGTAGTTCACTCAAATTTTTTCTTTTTTACTTGTTCCAAACAACTAATTAATTATGCAGTAACAGCATGCAAAAGAGCCATTATTCAAACGTTTTGTGAATTTGAGTAAATGATTACAGAATATTTTTTGGGGTGAGCTATCACTTTAACAAGCTGGAGGAGGCATCTCCGTGCAGCTCAGTAGTGAGCCCACTGCCTGTGTGATTCTCTTCCACCAAGGAGACCTAAGATTCAAAGTTGAGGGCTTCTCAGTGGGGCTGTTAAAATGTTCTTCTCTGTACTAGAGAGCTGTGACAGTCAACAGAGAACTCATCCGTTGAAAGTTAGAGGGTGAGGCGATGAGGTATATGTGCAAAGTTTCTTCAGTCACATGTCTGGAGTGATGTTTTGTTCTTTCTTATAATATGAGTTTGGTTAGAGAACACTCTGTGGGGTGACTGAGGGTGTGATTGTTCTTGTCTCAAATGTAGTGATTTGTTACAGGAAAGGACAGAGGAGCAATACGTGTTTGGAAAGCTGCATTTCTGCATTTACTTCCCCTGCTTTCTTTCATTTTGTGAATGCAATTGCTGACAAAATGTAGATTTTTGCAATAAGTAAATGAAAATGTGTCAAAATTGTAAGATATACATTGATGCAATACAATATATACAAACTGAAACATAATAAAGGTGTATTTGTATAGTAGAACAGATGAACTTCAGCTTTTAGGTAATTCGAATGTGTAACAGACGATTGCTTTAACAAGGTGGTAACTTTATGCAAAATCCAAAAAAAGCATTGAAAATTGAGTAGAAATAATCATGAAGGCATCAGCTATTGTAATAATTATTATTTCATGCTTTTATGTGAAGACAGTTGTTGTATGCTCTGTGTAGTTTGTTGATAAATCACTAGGTTTATGTCTCTCCCTCTCTCTCCCTGTAGATCTCACAGCGATTTATATCGGTTCATCCTTGAAAAAAGAGCTTTTGTTCTTATATAGAACAATCCCATGATGTTCTCGTGTGTGTGTGTGTGTGTGTGTGTGTGTGTCTGTGTATGTGTGTCTGTTTGTTTGTGCACAAGTGAATTCTGAGGCACACTGACTGAGCGCTGATCCCTGATCTCCAATTAAGTGTGCATCTCTTGTGGGGCATGCAGGAGGGCGTGATTGATAGGTGAAAGGTGAGATAGACTCTTTGATTCGCTCTACGAGCCAGACAGAGATACAACTCATCTGAAGCTTCTCTAGATGACCTTAGACCCCAGACAGAAATGCACCATATCTTACAGTCTCTTATAGACCACTACACTCACTTGAGCTTTATGCATCTGAACCTAGTCGGCAGCCACTTGTTTTTCTTTCTCTTTCTTTCTTTCTTTCTTTCTTTCTTTCTTTCACACCACACTTTTCATGCAGCAATGCATTACAGATGAATCATAAGGCCATCAATAGTTAGCTGTCTGAATGTGTAGGGTGAGGGATCGATGGCTCTGGTCAGCAGTGTGGAATGGACACAGCTCTAGGTGGGTGAGTGAAGGCCATGCCAAGGTGATCCATAAAGCCTAGTTTGACATGTGCTGTAACCGGAGGCCAAAGAACTGTCTGTTGTGTCATATGTAATGTTGAGAACGTCTGAGACACCGGAATTTCTCCAGTCATGGCTGCACTTCTATATCTCCTGCTAATATCCATCTCTATACAATAACTGATTAACTTCCCTTCATATTTATCATATTTATAGTTATCTTCTTCATTTTGTCTTCTTCTGTCATTATTTTCATTTTATTTTTCTTCTTTCTTTATTTTTCTTAGTTTTCATCATCTTCTTCTTTGGCTTCTTTTTTCTGCTTATTTTGCCTTTTTCATCCTGTTATTTTTTCTTTTTCTTTCATCCATTTTTCTTCCTGGTGGCCTGTTTTTTGCATGTAAACATTGTACTTAAAAAAAAAACTTTCAAATACTGACAGTATTGACATCATTATAATATTTGCATAATGAATTGCAGTTGCCATGACAAGATCGTGTTGTGTTTATTTTCATTCATGTCCAGCAGGAAACTATTTACTTTAATGTCATTCTTTTGCTGCTGTGAAAGCATTGGTATTTCCTTCTAAAAATACAAATCTGGAAATGTAAAAAAAAAACAAAAAAACACTCTAGTTCCACTAATGACATCCCTGATGTCTTTTGAGGATAGGCAGTTGGCACAGTGACTCACAGACCGCTCTACTTCCTGTTGTAAATATTCCTGGAGGAAATCTCAGTAATTGTGCATGTGGTGCTAATGTATAACATGTCTACCAGTAAAGCCGCAACGAATGAACATGGAGCATAGAGGCCTGTGTGAATGTGTATTTTGCTCATTACTAAGCAGTCTTATGAATAATCAAATCAGCACCACAGAAAGGTTGGTAAAATTCTAGTCTATTCCAGTTCTGCGAGGTTTCCACTGCCGTGGCAGTTTTGGATTTAATTGCAAGGCTATTCTTAGCAGGAGCGCAGAAAAAGCTCTGGAGGGTTTAGATATTTGCGAGCTGCTACACGAAATTAGGCAGTAAGCAATTCCCGCACACCCATGTTTTATTGATAGTACAAAGTATCCTCTTCACCAAATGTCATAATAAGTACCGGCTGCAGGAAATCAGACAGAAAACAGCACGCTTCGAGCAGAAGAGAGGAGCCGATAGATCTCATTTACAAGAATTCCACTAGCTATAAGCACTAAAATAAAAAAAAGGCAGTCGCAGTTCATTAAAATTAACAAATAAAGCTAAAACTGTGCAGTGCATTTTAGGGTCAGAAATACAGTATAAAAAGAAGAAATCAGATTTAGGGCTGTCAGTTTAATGTATTAATTTAGGGTGATTAATTCGAAAGAAGTTACAGTATATGTTACAAAAGTAATGGCTTGTATGAAAATTGTTTTAGATTATCAGAAGCACCACTTTTTTCTAGTCAGCAGAAATATAAACAAAGCAAAAAATAGCCCAAATTTCTATATTAAATTTGATATTACATAAAATGTGTAACCCACTACACATGTTTGTACCCATGTCTAACTGTAACATCGCTGGTCCTCTGAGATCAAGAGTATTCATTTTGTGAAACAGTTGAGAGAAATGAATTTGGTTCCCAGTGGGAGGTGCTGGACAGGGTGAGAGAGGCAAGTTTGAAGAATGAGGCCAATGTAGCGCCCACCCCACACAGACACAGCTTCCCGAGCCACATCGACCAACGCTTTGATGCCAGCCTATTCTGTGATTTATTCATGCACGCCTGCCTGCTCTTCAAAAGCTTTAATTAAAGCTGGCTACAGCAGTGTCATTCCTCAACAGAGAGAACAGCCCAGCAGGCCTGCTCGCTAACACCGTGCACCACTGAACGGAGTACCGTGTAGTCCTATCACCGATAAAGCGCAACAAATTTAAAAACAATTCATCAATAATCATCTACTAAACAGTATTTAAATATGAGAATAAGACAGATATAAATGACTGATTTTTAGAATATATATAAATGTCATATTTAAAACAATTACAATTAACAGTTAAATAATAACAAATATTATTAATATAATATATGTTCACCAAGGTTGGATACAAACTTGTAACATCTACACAGAAATGTATAAATTATCAATGAAAATAATTTTCTCTTTGGAGAAGTGAATAGCATTTTTGCTGTGAAATCCTCTTGTTTTCATTGCAGTCTCCCTGTCTGTATCTGTCTGTATCTGTGTCTCTCTCAGGTCTGAATATCAGCCATCACATCATAGTGAACCTCCGCCATCTCTTATCCTACCCCTTAGGTCTAGAAGTGGAGAGACATTGTGTGAATCACTGTAATTTATGTTCTGTTTGAAATGTCTCTACTTTTTTCCCATCGTGATAACCATGCCTAGAACATCTGTTTTGTGCAGAATCGGACGAGCGTTGGTTTACAGGCAATCAGATATGAAAGAGAGAAAGGGAGACTTTTTAAACTCACCTGCCAGGGAGGTCAAACATAACCTTCATTGTGTAATGTTGCCTTCCCAGCATTCCTTGGTGTGATTTTAAGTGAAAATGTGGCAAAATTTGAAATTTATTTGATCTTATGTACAAGAAAAAAATGTTTTACATATTTGTATTTTTATATTTTTAACATAAAACGTTTAGACTTTTGTTTCTACTCTCAAAATCTCCTGTAATAATTTTTAAGAAAACCTGAAAAGTCATAATTAAAAAACTTTTTTTTTTTCATTATAAATTGAAATCTGAAGTTATACTGCATAAGGTGGCATAGGTAGCTTGACCTAAATACTGCATATAAAACTGACCTAAGCCCAGGTCCCAGACCTGTAGCAACAGCACATGGAATCACAAAGTAAGTGGAATTGTATCTTCTAGAAAAGCCCCTTATCCATTCTTGACTGTGTGTGTGTGTGTGTGTGTGGAAGGTTGTGATACATCACTCTTCCTGAGGCTGTCATTATGACTTGGGGGTATGTTATGCTGAATGCTGATTCAGTAGAGTTTGACAGACTGCTGTGTGTGTGTGTGTGTGTGCATCTGTTTTGAATAGTGTGTGTGGTTTCTCTCAAGGTGTGAGTGTGTGTATTGTTTTGTGAGTAAGCACCTGTGAGTATATAGGCATGCATCACTATTTATTTTTTATCAGGTCTTGGTGCACATTATGTATTTGCATGAATGACTCTGTGTGTGAGTATCGGTGTCCATGTTTGTATAAATGTCAGTTGGTGGTAGCTGGCCGTTAGAAGTGGTGTCTGAAAGCCTGATGGGTAATTGATGACAGCACATGCTCACTCCCTCCTGTGGAGCTTGGCTTCAGCCTGCTTACCTCCCTGATCTTCAAAAGCTCACTCGCTTTCTCTCTCGCTCACACACACATATACTCACAGGTTGAGAGCAGAGAAAAACAACAAGTGTTGCATTAATCAAACAGCCTCTTCTTTCCAAGGGAATTGTAGCACTTTAGAGGAGCTGCCTGGTCTGCTGCTTTAGTAGTACTAGATCACCCAGCCAAACATTTCACCCTCTCTAATGCGTTTTGATGACTTTTTTTCAGCAGGAGTTACAGCAATTATAATTCAGATGCTTCGCTTTTGGATGCATCACGCTCAGAGCTATACAGCGGTCTCTAAATGTTTTTGGACACTTAAGCCGAACTTAAAAATGTATGAATGTTATTGCATTAGAGAAAAAATATCAAGCCAAGTGGCATTTATTTCACACCAAGATAGCACAAGCAGACTTTTCAAGCCAAACATTTCAGAAAAAGAAGTTTTGGAGTTTAAAATGATGAAACAATAGATACAGTGTTCTGAGTTTAGACAGGAAGTAAACCAAGTGGAATCCGTTTCTTAGACATTTGCAGTGAAATTCAAACATTTTAAGTGGGGTTACCAATACTAATTTTAGGGCCTTTGGACAGTGTAGTCAAGACACTTCTGACATACTTCCAAAGAAAAACATTTCCAAAGTCTGTAGAAAGAGGTTACATTTTATGTTTGCAAAATAAATAGTTTACTCTATGGTAAAAATGTACTCACACTGTTCTTTTTTCTGAATTTATCTGGAAAATAATGAGAAAAATGGCACAAAAAATATTTACATGATCGCTCTAAACAAATCTGTTGATGCTATTAGCAAAGATGTTAATGAAGGATCTCTTGAGGTTCTGAATGAGCCCATGTGTGAATTGAAGGCCGAAGCTGTTGAGACTGAATCACAGTAAATTGTTCTGAATAAAGGCCTTCTGCATTTCCATATTAATCTGTCACGTTTAGGCCTCTGAGACACATGGCCTCCTGTCATGGTGCTTTGATAACAGAGTAGTTGGCATTTCCCTGCAACATATAAATATGTATATTTCTGATAAGTATAATTGAATGGCTTATGTACACAGACAGAAATCTCACAGGCTGGACCTGCAGTCTGTCTCAAAAACCAGACGATGGCCATGCGCTCCTTCAACTCCCTCAAATTGAAAAGTGGTGCATTAGGAAGGTCTTTGAGTGGATAAAAGCAACATCGGATAACTTGTGCTCACTACTGATAAGTAAGGTACGGAGACCTTTGACCTTAAAGCATCACCCCAATTCCACAAACTTTTTCCAAGTTAGAGACGGCCCTGAGCCCTGTGAATTTTCAGATCATGAATCTTTACTCATCCTTGTGTAAGACAAGGGTCCATTATAAGTTTTTATTGTTTGTTGTTTTATGTTCCTCTCTGTGGGTACATTTACTGTGGCTTGACCATGGTCTCAGCAAATAATGAGAAAATGGGCATGGAAACAGAATGTGTTTTTGAATCAAAAATGCCCAAATTTTGGGATTAAAAACATTTGTATGCACGTCCCCTGTCGCTAGTTATTATACAGTAAAGCGTTTTTTCTTTGTTACCACTAAACACTCAAAATATGCTTGCCACACTCCAGCCTTTTCTGATTTGTTTATCAGTTTTTACTACATTAATGTGTAATACTGCATAGCAAAAGTGAATATCCATTAGCATCCACATACATCTCTTGACACCATTTGAAATACATGCCATGTGATTATCACGATATGAGTCATTTTATTTGTAACTATATAGATGAAGATAAATAAGGTATCTATAATATAATAACTGTAACAATGCCATAATTCTTGTCACCAGTGTCAGTATCACATAAAAAGCTCAATGAAGAAAAGAAAACAGTCAGCAATTAAATAAGAATAAGAAACTAATTACAAATAAATAAATAAGGAATGCCATAAATATGTGCTACACATATATCGAAATGAGTTCTCTTTTGCTTTTCAACAGCCTAAAATCACTTGTTTTTGCAAACTATAACTTTTCATGACTACGTAGCACAACAATGTCAATTGAATGGCAATACGAAGATGATAATTCAAAATCAAACAAATAACTAATTGAATCATGCCTTTATTCAGTAAATGATGTAGATAGAACAATAGAACGTATCCTGTAAATGAGTGGACACAATACAACTGTTCTATATGGTAATGTGTGTTTTTGGAATGATGGGGTTGAAATATGATTAGGGTTATTAATACGCCTTCCTCCAGTGTCTTGCATTCCGCTTCCTATCCTTGTATCTCAAGCTCAATCCCACAGCAGGCATCACAGCAAGCAGATTAATGACTTAAACAGTGCCGACATGGTCCCAAGCTCACCAAGAAACCAAAAGAAAGAGAGAATGAATGCGGTGCAGCAGGAAGTCTTTCAGAATGACATTCACACAGAAGAGCCCAGCGAGTTGAATGAAAGCAGCATCAGGATGAAGATGACATGATAGAATGGGAAACAAAGAGAGAGAGATAGGAGATGGGATTAGAAGCAGAATTAATTAGTGTTAAGGTCAGCACATGACAAATTGTGGTTTTATAAAAAGCGGGAATGAAAGCGAGATGGGCAAACAGACGTAGCAACTACCCATGGCACTTGACAAATCGGTTGAGGGAGAACGAGAGAGGATTGTGCATGACAGAATTTGACTGGCATCTCTAATTAAAAGGTGCTGTCAGGGGCCACAGTGCGGGGAGAGAGGGGCCCCATCAGCCCCTGAGACTCGTCCCCGGAAATGATTGATGAGCAATTGCAAGATAAACAAGACGCCCCATGAGCTGAGCTGCAAACTGATGTATGCAGTATTATAAATAAATCTGCACCAGAAAGAAATGATAAAATAAACAAGACAATGCAGACAGACAATGACTTGCCGTTTCCAGAGAGGCTGTTTGGGTATGTGGGGAGGATGAGTGTATGTGTGTGTGTGCGAGATAATATGTTTTCTGCCATGCTGGGCTAAAGTGATGGCTGGCTAACAGACGCTAACAGCAGCTGGTTTCATGGCTGAGACTTTGCTGAAGCGCCTGAACTCCCACACTCCCAACTCGCACGCAACAAAACTGCAGCCTCCTGGGACCCAGCCAGACTCTGCCAGCCATAGATGCACCTTAATGTGTGCGCCTGTAGCTTTTCACTAAGCGTGCATGCCCTTGCAGACGTGTGTGTGTGTGTGTGTGTGAACGCACGGTCGAGCGAGAATGTATGTTCTTGCGATGCCTCCTCTCGCTCTGCAGTTATTAGTTGTTGGGAAACATGTGTACTGTCATAAAGAGAAGCGAGCTGGGAGCTCTTCAGATGCGTACACGGTATCATTATCAACCAGAGGGCAGTGGGATGGTAAACTGAGAATGAATTATGAATGGAAAGTTGAGGATGTTCTCGCGCATGTTTTCCCCACAGGACGTGCTCCACCGCTCATTTGCATCAGCAAGGCGCTGCTGGTCGTAGGTCTATATGGAATACACAAATTTCTGTCTCTCTCTTGACAAACAAAGCCAAGTTTTAGTATATTATAAGTTGACATGAATAGAAAATTGACCCTATTTGAACACGTTTTAGAAAGGCTACATACAGTACAACTGGGGAATAAAAGATGCTAAATAACTATTTGGCTACTGGTAACAGCATTTCTTAATGCACTTTTTTTCTGGTCTCAACCAATGATTCATTGCTAGATGTTTTTATTTAATATATACAGATTTTTTTTTTTATTTTTTTAACTTTCATCTTAATGCAGTAAGGCTTTGCAGACTATTAATCAATGTTAACCAGGTTATGCACGCATTTAATAATCACGCACAGTAAGACCATATATTAAGAAAGTACCAAAATCTTTAATGGATTAAACAAATTTAAATAGCTAAAAAATCACAATGTCTTCAGTTTCAAAAGATCCTTCAGAAGTTGTTCTAATATGCTGATATGTTTCTCAAGACACATTTCGTATTATTATAAATGCTGAAACAGTTGTACTGCTTAATATTTTGGGTTTTTTTTAAATGAAATGAACGTTTAGAAGAACAATACTAGTCTAAAAAGTCACTTTTGATCACTTTACCATTGTTATGTATATTCTAAAAAGCGTATATATGATTCTTTAAAAATGTTAAACATATTGCAAGGGATATGTAAATTTAGCAGGAGGTTAGTCATATTACAGCGGCAATATAGGTTTCAAATTCCATTTCATGGCAACTTCAAGCCTTCTTTTATAACTCTGCATGGCCATGAACACCCGTATACAAGTGTGCGAGGTGTGTGTGTGTGTGTGACCCGTATACACTGGTGCACTGCTGCTTCTCTCTCTCTGCCTTGAGTCAGTCTTCTTTGTACTTCTGCCGAATGAGTCCCACAGCACTAAAATTTCTCTTCCTTTCCCTCCCCACCCCAACCCATCTTCTTTCTTTCTTCCTTCCATCCACCCCTTCTCTTTCCTTTTCCTTCACTTCTGGATCTAGGCCACAGAATGGGTCGATGATCCTCTACAATAGGAAGAAGGTGAAGTACAGAAAGGACGGCTACTGCTGGAAAAAAAGGAAAGATGGGAAGACCACGCGGGAGGATCACATGAAGCTCAAAGTACAAGGAGTGGAGGTGAGGCCGTGGCGCACACAAACCCATCAACTCGCTTTGAGATCGTTGGGGTGCAAATAATGGGCACACTTAAGAGAAGGTTTAGTAGTTGTTGCACACACTCGGCAAGTCCCCAAGTCAGTTCCAACTTTTTCTAGTCCACATTTGAGAATGAAAAAAACACCTCAGCAGCCCGAGTTTAGTTTTCCCTTGATAGCAAACAAAATGGAAGCAATTGTTTGTACCTTATTAAGCTCGGGATGTTTGCTCTGCTCCAGAGTGCTGGCATTAATCTTCCCCCATGCTGGGAACCACTGCCATCACAGGTAGACTGCAGGGCCCTTTTCTGCTTTTCCGCGCCCTGGCACGGCCCCGCTGTGTGTGTGTGAGAGAGAGCATGCTTTGATTTATCTCCACTCATACACACATATACACGCTCACCAAACAGTGTGGATGCTGGATCCAGTGTTATACTCTTTTGTTTTTTGGTGTTTGAACTGAATATCTATCATTTTGTATGGTGTTCTCTGGATAGTTGAGCATGCTGAGGTCATGTGATGTTGTTTTGCATATGCAAGCCCAAACTCATATTATACAGTCATATAATTGACAAAACACACGCACAGAATATTTGATACACTTGCCAAGATGTGCATTATTCTCTGCTTGCTCTCTCTTCGTGGAGCTCTCATTAGACAGTGAACAGACCTCACTTAACAACCGAATCGCTGCCAATCATTTTTTGGCAGTGTGTTTCCTCACAGCAGATGTTTTAGAGGAAGTTTGGAATTTCTATCGATTATGCATTAAATTCACCAGCTTTACCTCTTAAAGGTATAGTTTCCAAAAATTACTTTTACTCATGCTGTTCAAACCATTTTGATTTTGCATCATCAAGATGCTTAATAGAATGTTTGTACTTCTGTTTTCTATACAACATTGGGAACAGAAAGTCCTCATAAAATCTATACACTTATGCTCTAGATTTCATTTCTTTTGGACTCATATTATACAATGAACAAGACAAACGGTTAGTTCACCAAAGAATATAAATTAGCCTGACTTTCACTTACCTTTGAAGCATCCGAGGTGTTTTTGACTTCTTTCAGACGAAAATTGTCCTGGCACTTCTAAGCTCTGTCATTGCAGTAGGAGAGTGGTACCACCCTAATAGTCTTAAATATGTTCAATAATGTGCATGCAAACATAATAAAACATCCCTCACACAGCTCCAGGGGTGATTAAATGCCCCCTTTGCTAAAGAAAGGAAACATTGTTTCCTTTGCTCCTACATTTCCGAGAGATACATGCATGGCACATACTTGGTTGGCATACATGGTTACTTCAATCAGCAAAAGTGAAAGAAAGTGTTTATTACGTTTGAAATATTGATATTTATCTTACAAAAAATGCATGGATTCGCTACCTTAATTCACCCCCGGAGCCATGTGAAGGAAGTTTTACTTAGTTTACTCGTGTTTTAGACTGTTAGAGGAAATCACTCACCTACTGAAATGATAGAGCTTAGAAGTGCCAGGACAATTTTTTATATATCTCCGACTTGATTTGTCTGAAAGTATAAAGTCACATACACCTAGGATTCTTCAAAGGTGAGTAAAACACAGGCTAATTTTCATTTAAGTTGTATATAAACAAAGAATATTAAAGTATGTTTGCAAGAAAATGCTATTTCAGTCTTTCTACTTCAAAATGTTTAATTGAGTGTGTTATTTTCCTTTTTTGATTCCAGTATTTGCAAAAAAATAAATAAATAAAGACACACAGTATAGCACAAAAAGTCAATTTTTCTATTTTTGCAGTGTTTTTGTGGTACTTTTTATTTGACAGCCCCTGGAAGATGTTTGTGGCTTGGGTGATCTTGCAGATCATCTCTTTTTGTGTTCAACCGAAGAATAAATGATGACAGAATCTTGATTTTTGAAAAAAAAAATTAATTTACAGTTTACATTGTTAAAGTTTCTCTACGCATCAGCCAGCTGAGTCTTGTAAAGTTCAGATATATGTGAGAAATGCTGAAAAGATCTTTATAGACCTCTGTCATCTCTGAGGTGTCCTCTGACCCACACACATACTGAATTCTTCTAAAAGATCTCGTTTGAGCTGAGGTAACTCAGAGTTGAACTCACTCAGTGAGCTGAAGAAACACTCAAATAAACCCCTCTCTCTCTTCCTTTCTCTCTGTCTCCTTCCTTTATATCTCTCAGCCAGCACTGCCTGCTGTCATCTGGCAGGCTTATCCTCTAACATGCCTCCATATGTTTTTTCCTGTGTAAATGGCTGTGGCTTACAGTGGGCTAATTTCAGAAGGGTGGCAAGAAGGCTTTGGGTACTAAGGTGGACTCAGCAGAAAATTGCATGTCTGGCAAGCGGAGAAAAAAAGAGTGCACAGTGAGAACACTTCCTAGCTCACAGCAGGCTTAAAGGGATAAGACAGAAGGAGATGTTTAGAGGAAGGTTCAAGTTGTTCTTTTTCCCACAGTAAAATGTAATCTTTCTCTGGATAAAACCATCTTGACATTCTAATAGAAAATACAGGAACATTTCATTTGGGTGTTGCACGCAAGAATTAAAGTTGAATTGTTTGAAATGGCAAATGGTTGAGTGAATGATAGAATTTAAACTAATAATATAATAATTCTAATAGTTGAGAATTGTATTGATTCGACTTCTTTTTAATTAGTCATTTTTTATATATATTTTTTTTTATTGCACATAATGTATAACATAGTCTACATACAGTAGGCTACCATTCATTTTGTTTTTTTAAAGAATGAGAATGAGATTTCTAAAGAATAAATACTTTAATTAAGCAAGAATTAAGTAATTAAATAATTAAAGTCGTTACAAAATTTTGGTTTTAAATAAATACTGTTAGAAAAAAGCAGCACAGCTATTTTCCATATTAGTAATAAAATGTTTCTTTAGCATCAAATAATGAGTAATGAGTAATGA
>JAUCMS010000050.1:6814005-6851502 GCA_032357445.1 Enteromius radiatus | reverse complement strand
AAAAAAGCAGCACAGCTATTTTCCATATTAGTAATAAAATGTTTCTTTAGCATCAAATAATGAGTAATGAGTAATGACTGCTGAAAATTCATCTTTTCCATCACAGAAATAAATTGCATATTAAAAAAAAAATTAATAGAAAAGTGGTATTTAAAATTTTTATAGTATTTTGAAAAATTACTGTACATTTATTCCTTTACTTATTTTCATAGCCTTTAATTTGCTTCTAGAACAATGGGTAGCAGGTAAAAAAAATAAATCAGTAAAATGTAAACAATGGGCATTTTAATTTGAATAATTGAAGAATTGATCGATATTTTAATTAATTATCAAAAAGAGTTTTTAATTACAGCTCTATTTTTGAGTAAACTATCACTTTAAGAAATCCCCCTCTGTGTTTATAAAGAGACTACAGTCCATAGGTAAAGCATAATGAGGCCTCTGATCAGATGGCTCCAGCAGCGAGTGGACTCCGACGGTCCTGTGTTTCTCTCCTCCCGCTATGAGCAGCAATATAATAAGGGAGCGGCCACTCAGTACGTCCTCCCAGCGCACCCCAGACCGAGCGCGGAGCGATCAATCAGAGCTGTGCTCTTCAGGATAATAACCTTGCCCTATCAGTCTGCCTCAGACCTGTTTACTGCAAACGCAAATAAATGACGTGACCTTCACCTTCAGAGGCGTTTCACTGAGGGCTTTTTCTGAACGAGAGGTGTCATATTGTGTGGTCTGTGTGTGTTTGAAACTGCGGGCTGGTAAAACTGCAGGCTACTTGACTATTTCTTTAAGTGGCAACTGTGGTGACTACCCAGCATCCTTCACTCGCTCTCTCTACAGAACAGATGAACCTTGAGTCCACAGTAAAACTCCTTGTTCCCTAAAATTGGAGCAAGACGTGTGTTACAGCATTAGTACTTAACAGGGCGTGAAATAGCAGCCTGGCTTCCTGACGTCTCCCCATCACTTCAGGTGAGAGTGTAGACGTTGAGATAGATGAGTATCCCCCCTTCTTCTTCTTAGTCGTTCCCACAATGCAACAGGGCCACCTGAAAAAGGCATGTCCATTACTGGCCATCTAGTTTCGTTCCTGGTTGTAGCTGACGTCTTCCTCCTCTGACCCTCAGCTGCAAAGGCCTAATCAGGAAGTCAACCACCCGTGATCTCAGTGCAGAGCAGACTCATCTATATTCCTAATAATTCCTGGCTACCTAACCGCTTTCAAGGATAGCTGTTTTGTCTTTCTATTACATGGCTTTTTAGCACCATCAATTCAAAGGGCGATGGATCTGATGAATAATGTTGCAGGAAAAGTGGAAAAGTTAAGTGTGACATACACAGGTATCTCAACTTTTTGTGTCTGTGCTGTAAATTCTGGCTGACATGAGGAATAGTCAGAGTTCAGTTTGTTTTTGTGTGGCGCCTTTTACTATGCATTTTTCCAAAGCAAGTTTACAGAAAATTGATAAATAGAGAGGAAAGGAAAATATAAAATATTTGATTTTGTTTGACATCTGGACTTAAGCTAAAATCTCAGACATCTTGTAAGGGCGTAAAGGGGTGATCCTAGCTTTACAGTCATTTATTATACATTTTTCAAGCACAAGAACATATTTTTTTTACGTTTTGATACCAGAGTTGAGACCTTATCGACTCTTAATATAATTCCGTATTAACAAAGTACATTAACAATTAACATAGAGGTGTTTGAGATAGGATGCTTACTTCTGTCTGTGTGATATTTTTTATCTCCTCTCTCTTTTTCTTTCTTTCTCTGTTCGGCCATTTCTCCTCTTCTGGACCTTATACTGTACTTATTAGTATTTTTAAGCAATTCTATATTGTCAGGGTAAACCATAGTAATTTTGCTATTTACACTCCCATGTTGATCTTCTTAAAATACTGTATGATATTAGTAACCACTGATGCTGTGTGGGATCTGTAAGTTTTCTTAAGGGCAAGTATAAAGTAGAATCAAGGGCTTTAAAGCTGGACCTCCATAAATTATGGACTAAGCTTTCCGTTTCTGTCCTGTGCAAAATCGGTTCTTTTCTAATGCTCTATGCCCTTGTTTGCCCTGAGAAAGTCATAGATATGACTTTACTTTAATCACTAAAGGCCTGATGAAAGGAAGACAATATGTGTTAAAGAATTCAGTCTCAGTACAAGCATATTTTAGCTTAGCTCTAAATAAATTAGTTGTTAATTAACTTAAAATATATCCACTAGGTAGAAAAGTTAGGGCAGGAGCAGCAGTTTACTATTTCAGAGTATTTTAATTATAGTCACACATTGATTAGTTGCATTATTGATTCATATTGATTAGCCACGCAAACGTTTTATTTAGAACAAAGAGTGTTGGACTTGAATTTACTCTTGAAATGCTCTTCTGTAACTGCCTTTGTGTTTTAAACATTCAAGACACATTATTATGTTTTAAAAAACATTCAGCTAGTCACTCCCAACAGGGCTTTGTAATGAAGAATGCTGAGGGTAATTGAATGGATGCGCTACGTGGTTCAGTTAGCTAACTTCTGAGGACAAAGCACTTGAACAGGCAGGTTAGCATTCATTTTGTCATAGTTTTAATGATTGTTATGAATATTAAAAGCTTGAAATGAACGTTTCTTTATAGCATCTATGGTTCCAAGATAAACCTTTACCAAAATCTCAGTTACATAAAGACATGGTTAATAGCTGTTAATGCACAATCACCATTTTAGAATGACGCGCTTCACTCAGCAGCGCTAAAACAGGCAGCGAAATTATAGCTGATTTCTGATTTTAGGTTTGAAATCATGAAACAGGATATGCTGTTCTGTGTCAGCCGCATCACACAAATACACTGTTTTCGATCAAAAAGTGTAAATAAAGATAGAAAACATATCCTTGTGGTGCAACTCCTGGTCATAGCGTAAATATTTGTTTAAAAGACTAAATAGTGTTTTGAATCGTGTGAAATTGCTCCTAGCAGCATCCGTGCCGCTTAGAGCAGAGGTCTCAAGCACCTCCCTTCTCTCGATTAGCTGTTAATTCGACTTTCGCTGTTGATACACATATTGCCCTCCCCAAGACCCAACTCATGATTCCGGCATTCTAATAAACTCCCAAACACATATTGATTTCTCTTAAGTGAAGGTGGCAGGGTGGGCGAGTTTTTCATTACCCAGTGGTAATTATACAGATTGAAATAAGCTTTCTTATTTAGATGCAGCTCCTGCTCTTTTAACCTCCACCGGCCGAGAGAGATGCACTATCCCAGTGCACCATCCCAGACCCCCTCGGTCCCAACACATTATGTCATGTTGACTTCATCTAATGCGTGATACCAGGCGTGTGAGTACGTGATGAGCAAGGCTAATGGAGCGTGCCTGTAGCTCAATCACCTCTCTCCATTGATAATAATGAAGACAAATGTCAAAACGGCCGTCTGTAATGCCGTAATCAACCGGGCACCTTTGCGGCGGACAGAGGTTGCAGTATGTCAACGCTATCACCGCTCTACGTCCAGATTGAAAGCAACAGCTACTTTGCAGGATCAGCGATACGCAGCCATGTTTATTTGTGTTAACGGAGGCTGCTCTCGGGTTCCAATTATCAGCATCTCCTTTCTCCAGGGGGACGTTTTGTCTGTAATTGTTTAGAAAATGGCTATTATTTTGCGATACACCACATGCTGTTGCGAGCAGGGTGTGTCCACGTGCAGATGCGGTCGCCGATAGCAGCAGCTTGCAAAGCCAGATGCGAGACAAGGAGGAGGAAGTGACATAACAGATTCGCTCTCAACAAACCGCTGCTTCCAGCTCTTGTGTGAAATTAGCAGATAAATAGAAGCCGATGGAAATACAAAGGGAAAGTTTGAGGTTGCCTGATTTCTCTAAAACTTCCAACCTCTTCCTCAACTGTCTGGGATGCATAGACAGCTAATCGATTTGCGTAGTCTCCTTCTTTTATTTCACCCCTCTCTAAACCCTTCCTTCCCTCTCCGTTTGTTCTCGGAGTGTCTGCTATATTTCTTTTCTGGGGCTGCTCGCTCCTGCAATCTCTGTATATCATGTGTATGAAAGGCAGACACTGAATCCGGTTATGATGTTTCTGAGTGTGCCGTTGCCATGGTTTTGCAGCTCCAAACTCCTGCGAGAGCAAGAGATTTGTTGAAGTTTTAGCTCCAAAGGTGCAGAAAGACTGTTTTCCCATGATGGCTTGCTGTCTCCTCAAATGTTGTCAATAAGAAGAATGTGCAAAAAGCAAGGGCAGCAGAAAAGGAAGTGCGAAATCTAAAATTTTCGATTGCTTCTGCCTTAGAATGAAGCATCACTGTGCCACTATGACTGTAGAATGAAGATCAATACTAGTCTTCCAATAACACATTTCACGAGAGTGCTGTACAACTAATTTACAAAGTGCTTTGTCCCTCCATCAATCTTATGCCTTTGATCTGTTTTTATAAATCTGGCGAAAGTCGGACTTCCTATAGCTAATTGAAAGGCTGCTTGTATGTTCTAGTCAGTGTTAGAAAGTTATCCAGTTGTGTCTATAATTAGTTATCATAATGCTACAAAATAACCCTCTCAAACTGAGAGCTGGACTTCTCTATGAAGGGGAAATTTTGACGTAATGACAAAATGAGATGATATCTACAGCTTTCAATCATTTAATTAAAATGGTATTTGAATGATTTGCATGCCAAGGGGTTTTTTGCTGCCAAGCCAGCAATTTGAATACATGTATTTTTTTTCCCCTATTAAAAGTCGTTCTCACTTAGTGAACTCTTCTGAATGATGCAAAATAAGGTTTGTTTTATTCCTGATGCTAATGAAATTACGCACTTCACTTTTAAACCCCTATGATGCATTATAGTGCTTACATATTCATGGTTATACCTTTAAAGAGGGTAATGCATTAAAGCATAACGCATTACATTGGGTCTCTCCAGTGTAACTATGAATAGGTAAGTATTATAATGTATTTTATCTTATTCCTAATTCGTTGTAATTTATTATACATTACATACACAAGCTTCAAGTGAAGTGTTACCAACACAAATACATTTTTAATGATGAACATAAAGGCTTTTAGTTAGATGACTTGTAAAATTGAGTGGCCGTATGAATGCCACTGATTGCGTGAGCTTTTTAAAATGCAATTTGGGGCCCGTCTGGCCTTCTCACTATTATTACCTACCTGATCAGTGGAGCTGTACAAAAGACATTCAAGGTTTGCTTTTCAAAGCCACTGGAACAGAAAGAGACATTACTTCAAGGTAAAGCCATAGACGAGGCTACAGGCTAAGGAACACATCGCTCTCCACCATCAACATCACGTTCCTTGTTCTGCCTCTAATTATTAGCTCTGCTGTGACCTTACATCCCTTGCCTTCACTCCACTGTAAAAGCAGACAGAGATCGCTGATTATTTTTATGGGCTATAACACCTTCAGCGCTAATACCTATGCACCGGTGTAGAGAGAGCGTAATGAAGGAGAGATGTCTTTGTTTTGATGTATGATTCTGTGCACAGCGCTCCAGTCTCTTCTCTGGGAGCGTGCAGCTCACAGCTCGTTTGTCAGCTTGGCTGATGATGGAATTTCGGCATTCAGCACACAAATCAGAGCCGAGCAAGTTCAAAGCGACGACACTAAGCATGCAGCTTTAAACTGACTAGCGAGCGCTTTCATAAAGATTTCTTCTTTCGCTCTCTTAGGTCATCTGAAATTCCTTTTTAATTACCTACGTCAGGGCCCGGACACTGTTGCGGACTCGCTTTCCACTTCTTCGTCTAAGAAAAGAGAGGATTAGCTTCACTTTGTAGTCGACAGATGCTCCAGTTTCAGAGTGATATGTGTAATGTAAAAGTAAGCCGCAGCATAATTGCTCTGAGAGAAAAGGTGAGAGATGTATCGTGTTGTCAGATCCAAGGAGGGAGTTCCCAGGAGGCTTCTCTTCAGAAGGATGTTCATAGAACCGGCTGTCAACCTCTGTTTGTCATGGCTATGTTCATTCATTCGCTATCAGATCAGTGTTAAACTGTCTTTCAGTGGCCCGATCTGACTTCTGTGAGTGTCTGCGGTTGGATTGGTGGTGCTGGAGTCTCTCCGTGACGTCATTAGGGTTTGACGTTAACCCTGGGTGATGTTATTATTGCGTGTTTGCGATTGCATGTTTTCTGCAGGGTTTGCAGAAATCCTCCCCGAAACGATAGTCCGCCCATACCTGCTCAAGGTCTCTGTGTGCGGTGCGCGCCAAAAGGTGTTTGCTTCTATGAGCTGACCACTACGTCATGCATTATTGACACGCGGTGTACAAGCTGAAATTTGCTGCTGCGTATGCTTAATAACTGTTAAATCAAAATGTAGCAATTCCAACATCCCATCTTCAAAGGCGGCGTAATGAGCAGCGAGAGCAGTTCAAAGGGAATGCTAAAGTGTTTATATAGAGCAATATAACGTCCACAGAGCTGCTTATTTTACCGCTGATATGGAGGGAGTTGATATTTAACATGAAAGGACTGCTTAAGAGGAGTTTAACAGAAAAAACAGGTTAAAGCCTTCTGCTCCGGGCAACAAGGGAAACAGTTAAGCACTCTTCCCATTTAGTCCTGCCTTTCTCTCTGTCTCTCTCACTCTTTCGTTCTCACAATTACATGGCTGTTTTTTAACTGTTGTTTTGGTCTTGTTTTATTAATTAATTCACTTGTTTGAATTATTTTTCTTGGTGCTTTAGAGGCTATGCCAATGTCTCTTATAGATTTTACAATAAATAAGAACTACTGATATTCCCTTAAAGCTGTTTGTAACATTTTACAATATGGGTCTATTCATTTGCATTAGGTATCTTGAGATAACAACGAGTGACATATTTTTAAAGCACTTATTAACCTAGGTTGACATTCATTTCATAAATATACTACTGTTCAATGTTCATGTTGACTACTTGACTACTCAGGTTTGCATGCTTCCTATGATATTTCCACGATGACATTTTTTTTTCTTCACTCACTCTTCGTACAGTATACTGTAGTACGGTATGTGACATTGACTATATATTGAAAAGTGCATGAGTGAACAACTTGGACGGACACATGATATGCAATGTGTAAAAGATTTCTTGTTCTTTCAAGCACCTCATGAGTTCAGCACTGCAGCGAGATGTCATGATAGACATGAGCAGTGGCAAAATTTCCAGATTTCCATCCTCTCTTTCCACACTGACAGCTACTGTACTTTGAGAAAGTCTCATGGCATTATACTGACACTTATATGACTACTATAGCAACCAATATAGATCCACTGGATATTGACTGCATCTGTAAACTGACAGTGTGGACAGTTAGTCATAAAGATTTTTTTTAAAATCAAATCCAAGTTTTGAAAAAGAAAAAAAAGCCTTAGAACCAGCATAAGCAAGTGTGACTCCAAAGGGGGGAGGTGGGGTATGGTCATGGGAAGCTAATTTATGACTTATAAGTGAACCTCTGGGGGGGAAAAAATGTAAATATATAAATGTTATAGCCGCTTTAAGAGGCATATGCTTTCTTCTACCATCTCTTTTCACAGAAAGGGATCTTGACTCAATTATAGGCCTGAAGCTCAGACATATACAGAAATTAATCCTTAATCAGCATTAGAGACAACATGAAACAGCATTCGCAATGCATTTAACTGCTTCAGTTAAAAATTCAGCGGTGTGCAGAAATCTAAAACCATGCTGAAAATTAGCTGAGATAAACAAGGTTTCAGGATTTGGAAAATTTTAAACAAATAAACATTATGATGTAAAATAAATTAGATATGTTTGAGGTTATAGACATTTTCACTTGTGGTTTCAGACCTGAACAGGATTTCATCCATTACAATAGGATTGAATAGAAAAATTGCACCTTTTGAAGAAATATGTTAATATTACCCATGGAGCCTTGGTTACATCAGTAGAAATGTTTTTTCGGAGTCTTAAAAAAGCATTGAATTTATGATGAAACATACTTTTTTTATGAATTACAGTATATTAAAATGTGCACATTGACCACAAGACTATTTATTATTAAATAAATATATGTCCTGGATAAATTTAGATTTCATTCTGCCTTTATCATAGCCAATACAGCTTTTGAAGAGGACAAGATGTATTACGTGACATCATATCAAAGTGATGACAAGCATTTCTTAATATATTCAGGTTTTCTATGGATGTGTGAAAACAGGTCTTTCAATCTATTGAAGAATGATCCTCACACTGAGTTAGCTGAAACACTTAAAGGCCCTTCTGCAGAGCACTGAATGTGTTTGCCTCAACAATGGGGCCCTTGGTATGAATCCCCCCCCCCCCCCACTACTTGAGAGAATGCACACAGTCAGTCACTCACACATGCACACGCACCACTGCGGTCATGCCAAATCCACTCTCTTTCTTCAAGGATTTGGGATTAAGGAATCCCCTGTAGGAGAAAGATGGATCTATTAGAAATGCCTCTGAAAAGTGTTCAGGAGAGGAGGGGTGGTAGAGAGAAGGAGAACAGAATCAAGGAGGAATATCACGCATAGCGGAGAGAGAGGGACAGAATAAACGCAATATAGCCTCAGGCAAACAGTGAACAATTGCTACTCTGCCTCATGTAACCCGCTGCAACCTTAAACAGCAAATTTTTTTCAGTCAATTAATTTCTGCTGGTTGGAGATGGAACGCTCACTCAGGGGGCTTTATATGTCTCACTGCACTGAAGGGCATTAGTCAGCAATACAGAGCTTTTTCTCGATGACGCTGAGCACAGAATCATCAACAGAAGCATTATCAAATACACAAAGCATAACACTTTCCCATAATGCAATATCAACACTCCACTATAATATTAAATGGCTTTTGAAAGTGTTTCAGCTTGTGAGATTGTTTCAAATGATTTTCTCTTCTCAGTAGTCCGGTGTGGGTGCGTGTTGTATACGTCTCGCCGTGTTGCATAGCAGACAGGCTGTGATTCATCAGTCCCACAGCACTATATAAATCAAACTCTATCTATAGAGTGAGACCAGCACTCTGGGTCTTCTTTCATTCTTTATAAGCTTTAGGCACCATGGCTGCTGATTTCCTGCTGGCCAATGTAAAGTACTGCCAAAATGCTCATCTTACTTGACAAACACAGCACATCCAAATTTCAGGCTTACAGTATGCATGAGACCCATTCGCTGTGTATTATGTTTTTAATATTAATCAAACTCTGATTATTTTAAGCAGAATAACTCCTATTTATGTATTATATTAAATAGAATAATTTTGTTTAATATAGTTTTGTGAATGTTTGAACACAGTACTTTATGACACAGCTGTTAGATACCTGAAAAACTCAATCACTTATGTAATTTATGTCTTTGTCCTATAGTGTTATAATTTCATTGATTAAATTCTTCAAAAACATGAAGCTAGTATTTCAGTTAATTAACAAATGTATTTTTTTTATATACTTTTTTTTTCATAATTTTAGATTTAATATTTTTTTCTGAGTTAACTATATATACTATATATATATATTATTTTTTTAAATAATTTTTTTATTGTATGTTTTATTATAATTCCTTTTGTTTATTTTGTTAGTTGAAACTTACTTGAATAATTTCTTTAAAAAAAAAAATTCTAGAACTGCTTACTCATTTTTTTTTTAAATCATGTAAAGGTTTTAGACACCGATCTGCCAGTCATTTAGGTCAAGGGATAAAGTTACAAGGCAAGTAAATAGACCTGCTTGGTGGTTATGTCAGGAGAGAGAGAGAGAGAGAGAGAGAGAAGTGTGGCTGTGAGGAGTGAAGGAGAGACAGCAACAGCATGAATCATGACTTCAATAAAAAGCCCAGCACAGATCAATACAGCCCACAGCGGAGCGAGCACACACTCCGTCCCACACAGTGTGTGTGTGTGTGTGTGTGTGTGTACAACTTCAGTCTGTGTCTTGTATGTTAGATGCTTGTGTGTGTTAGTTCTTGCAGGTTTGCCCTTGCCTGTGTGCATGTCATATGTCTATAAATGTTTGATGAAAGGTGGCTCTTTTTAGTCCAGAGCAGATATTAGCTGACTCATCTATAGCACACTATTTAAAAAAAGTCCAGTCTATAGAAATGTTTACCTTTATACCTCCAGAGTTTTTGCTCATTGCGGAGAAGAATTCATTTGAGTTTAAAAGGTTTCAATTTCTATCTCTAGATTGGAAAAATATTTGTGTTTGCAGACAATTGCTGCTGTACTGCTTTCCAAAAGATAACATTGAGAATTAAAAAAAAAAAAATCATCATGCAAGCAGAGTGTTTTTTTTTAATAGTGTGTTTTGGAGTGGGCAGCCAGCGCAGAGAAAAGTTGGTGTTTACCATAAACAAATCTCTTTTAAACTTCACTAATTGAATGGGCGTGCACCTACATGTCACTCAAACTAAAAACAGATAAAGGGAGTGCGTGATCATTTAAATCAGACTGTGCTGTGCTGTAGTAAATGTGATGAACTGCACCAGGGATTATCACTGAAAATCACTTTGATGTTTGATTCCTCATCAGAATACATTTTTTTTTTAAATTTAGCATTACATAACTTGTTCAGCATTGAATCCTCTGCAGGTCAAACACCTTTTATGAGCAAAAACAAAGTGGAAGTATTAATTGGCTTGTATTTTGTCTGTAAGTGATGGTTTAAATTTAAAATTCCTTAGTGATGGATTTGTTTTTTATTTTTTTTACAAACAGCTTTTCACTTCACAAGACATTAAATTCACTGTAGAGGATCCATTGGTGAGCAAGTGATGTAATGCTAAAGGTTTAAAAATCGAAAACTAAATCTTGGACATCCCGAGAGTCAGCAGATTTCATTTTTTGGTAGACTGTTCCTTTAAGACTCCATAATTATCCAAATACTTTCTGGTGCCAGTCAAGCAAATAGTATAGTAGCAGAAACAGCCTATTTAATTGTACTGTAAATGTCACAGAGAGGATTATTAAATAAAAAATACAGCTATTTCAGTACTAGAAAACAAAACATTCCCTAACATTCTAGGTGGACTTTGTATTTGGCCTCTAAACCCTTGCAATTAATATGCAAAACACTTAATAAAGAAGATCGGTCCAGATTATTATGACATGAACACACAAAATCTCTCTCTGCTTTTCAGTACAGTTGTTGTGCATTAGGGTTGTTCTTGGTCCGATTTTATTTGGCTGGATTCCACAGTACTGAAATCTCTATAGCTGTTTTTCCCCCTTTTCTCTCTTTGCTCTGTGACCTCATCAGCCTTGTACCGCAGCCAGAGGCTGGCGGGCATGAAGGGCTCGCTGGTCCGTAGCCATCGGGGAGAATAGGCCGTCTCCGAAGGGGGAGTAGGGACACAACACTGGTCAATTCCCATTAACACAGAGAGAACCACAAGGGAATGGAGTCGCAGAGACTGTTGCGACTGTGATCTCTAGGAGTCACGACAGCGCTCTGAGCCAATGCTACTCTGGACACCGGTGCCTTTAAAAAAGACACGTGCTACGCAGTTTAATGACTCCAAAGACTTTTCTCAGCGAGAGGGAGTGAAGGAGTAGAAAAAGATACTAGGAAAAGAGAAGAAAGGTGCATTATTCCTCCTTTTTCTTTTGTAATTTGGTCGATAAAGGTGAAGGACGTGTCATGGCGATTTTCTTTTGTGTGTGTGTGTGTGTGTGTGTGTGTGTGTGCATGGTGACTGAGCAGGCTGTAAGAGTAAAATCCTGAGATAAAGCTCCATGGCTCTCTGTGTTTAATGGAGCTTAATCCCAAGATTTCACATCCACAGGGTCGAGATCATTCAACCCTGATCATCTCACTGAACCTTCTACCATTCAACACACACACACACACACACGAACAATGTGGAACAAAACAAGGATGCGTCTTGACATTGCTTCTCACTCATACTGCCGCCATATTAAGATGCATATTGGTGCTTCTATCAAAAGACTATTAGCTCTTTTAAGTGAGGACTACAGCCTACATATTATGCATTAGCATTTCTTTCATTTAAGTTACTCAGTCTCCTCCCCTTGAAAAGTCTCTGTCCACAGCCTTTTCCATTTCAGTACCTTCTTTAAAGGTTTATTGGTGATTTTTGAAGCAGTGTGATCTTGACAATTTTGTTTCCCGGTATTTGAAATTCAGCACCCAACTTTAGGATATTTGAAAAGAAGCTGTTTTTGCTGCAGTGTGATTCGGCCTTTAAAGAGTCAGTGAAAGAACTGAGGAGATAGCTGTGCTACAAAAAAATTAAATATCTATCAGCTTATATGAAAATGTATATAAAAATTTGTTCAACAAGGTGAATTTTCTGGTTTAGAAGTAATTCCCTGAAGTCTCTCTTTCCAGTATATTTTTCTCTGTATTTTGCCTGCAGATTCAGCACAATTTGACAATTAAATCTAGATCTATGTTTTCTTTTGTTCAGCAGGGTTTTTCCATCAAATTACGTTAGAATACACAGCATTTAGTGTAAGTATTTTGAAGTGATGAGGTTTCTTAAATGAATTACCTTTATGAAAGAAGATTTTTTTTTAAGCTAGAGTTAAAGGAAGGGTTTGCTCCACAAACCTCCAGTATATTTGCAAGTTTAAATTAGTTTTAAAAGCTGTAAGTTTGAAGATTATAGTCTGCAGGTTATGCAGACAGATAGACAGATGGATGGATAGATAGATACAGCCTAGAGTTTTTGCAGCCCAAAGCTGAGAAAGTGATTTTTCCGAGGAGCACTTTTGTTTGATTTACAGACACAGATCACCCAAGACTGTCGCAAACCGGTGTGTGTGTTTTCTCTCCGTTTTGATTGTGCTTTTGTGAGCGGATGTGCTGCTGATTGGCACCAGCCCAGGAGAGCAGACTATCAGCCGTCCAAGCCCATGGGGGCATTGCCCAGGTGAGCTGAGCATGCTGGGATACTGACCAACACTAATGTGTCTCCTCTGACTGCCCTGGGCTAACATACACACAGTAATTGTCTGGGGAGTTAGACAGGCCCAGCACAGCACTAAACTTAGACGAACACTTCGACCCTAGAGAGAGAGAGTCAGTGAAAGCAGAGAGGTTTGTGTATTGTTTAGAGGTGACTTCAGCAAGTGCAGTTCCTCTGCGTATCCGAGTGCTTGTTTGACAGATACGGTGCCACATTATGCCCAATGGCAGAACCTTCACTGCCGCTGTTATACACATACTGATGCCCAACAGTGCACACATCGTTTCTGTTTTCCTCTGCCAATGTCTCCCTCTCCTCCTCCACTCTTCTCTGTGTAATTAGTCCGATAATGGTGCCGTAAATGATTTCATCACCTGTTTCACTCGAGAGCTACTGATATTCAACAGCTGGAGTTTACGCCATGTGTCATCCAGAGCTGTAGTAAAGGACTGAGGGAATGAAGGAGTGTAGAAGGGAAATGCTGACTTCAGCATCAATGAAAATTGACACTTTTTGCTTTCCTCACTCACCTTTGTGGTCTTTATTGTGAACGATTTATCAGTGCATATTATTCAAATCATGTTTTTTCTTTGTTCTTTAGTTGAAATCAAATGACTTTTCAACCCGGTCAATCAGGTTATTGGATGAGAGTAACCAATAGCCAAATGGATTTAGCCATTGATTAGCAGACTTGGATTCAATGTCAATTAATTCCGTTATGTACTGTACAGATGTTATGTACAGAGATGCCCATATTTCACCATCCAGTCAATTCCTGCTTCTGTTATGCCTTTTATGTCACATCATGGAAGTAAAATGAGTTTTAATAATGTAATTATCATTTTTATATGAGCCAGCATGTTTTTCAGGGTTGAGAAAGTATGTCGGTTATAAATAATAACAAAGATAATTGGTATTTGTTGTGATAAGTGTAAATTTTGAATTAATTTACTGTAATTTACAATTCTATTTGTACATATTTGATCTACTATTGACTATCTGAAAATACTACTGTTTTTTTGTCACTCTGCAACAAATTGTGATTGCATGAAAATGATAAAAGGCATTAATATAGCCTCAATTACAAGACCTAAAATAAATCTTTTGCCCTTAATTTTGTTTTAAAGCTTTGTCAGGAATTAAAAACGAGCAAAAGAAATCTGAAATTACACATAATTATCATCACATCATGATTTGCAAACTTCCCAAGCCGGTTTGAAGGCAGCATAAAGATGAAGGAAGAAGCTCTAAATCTCACTCTTCACTGAAATTGTGTTTTATGCAAAAGCTTCCCTGTGGTCAGCCAGACAGAGTTGCCAATGAGAGGCAGGTAATGAGAGAGGAAGATGGATAGCTGGAAGGAGCATGTGAGTGGTGGAGTGGGAGAGAGAGGCCTCTCAGGGCTAACGACATTAAGCGCCGCTGATGAATCGACACCCATTGAGCAGTATTGACTTCACCTGTGCGCCTCTGCCAATAGCACAACACCAAGTCCCCAGTCACAGGCTCAGCTTTTTTCAATTAAAAGAAATAATTTGATTTCCACTGCCTTGGCCTCTGACTGAGCAGGGCAAGTGATGGCGTGATTGATGGGCAAGTGTACGCTTCAGGATGTCACCCAACAACCTCTGTGTGGTGTCCTGATGATCTCACGGCGCCTGTAGAGATGGCCTAGTGTAGGCAGGAGGTGAGTGCTTACCTCCCAGCTGTCCATCACTGATGTTTACAGATTCTTTCACCTCTCGTTGCCACTATAATCACCAATATGAGCCGTAGAACGACTCCTGTGACCTTACCCATCTTCCAGATCTTTGCAAATACACTCCATTTACATCAGCTAACCTTTAATCTACTGCCACAAAGCGGATATTTTTGCATGCGATGAAAAGATGAGGAGGAGCCCATGGAGGCGGCTTTGAAGGAGCCCGCTTTTCTGAAGAGAGATGTAAAATCGATCCTAATGATCACTTGTGACATTCATGTGCAACTCATTTGCCTCCATTATTTCCCTATAGTGCATTAGATGGTGAGATTTGCTCCAGCTCTAATCCGGTGATGTCTTTAAAAGGGTGAACATGTTTGATCTGCTGATCAGCCTGCAGAAACGGCCCTCTGTAGATCTCATGTAAATGTATGATAGTGATGACATTGATTTTGCTATATGTTTCGAGGCTGTATGTTCAGAGGCTGTGGCTTTCTTAGTGTGTGTGGTTGTGTAGTGCTGGAGGATCGGTTAATGTAGTGTTTCTAATGAATCGAGGCACCCAACACACAGTCCCTCATTTTCTCAAGGTCACCTCGGCCATTAGATTAGCATATTCAATGTCTTTAAATATTTAACATTGGGCCTCTAATGCATTTTTTTATACCAAGCACCCAGGATACTGTTATAGGCCTGAATCTGTCTATTATATGAAGACTAGTCACTGATCACTGAAGAGTAATGACAGATTTACCATCACATGAAAAAAATAAATACTCTAAAATATGTGGTGTTATATTGGTATTAGTTATAAATTGTAGTTATATATAATTTGACTATATCTAATTTGACTGCTGAAAGACTAGTCCTCATTTAATGAGGTGGTACTCTGGTAGGCTGGTTAAAGCCATTAATGCAGCAGAAAACTAGCGTGTTGTCATTGCTGACTTGGCTTTATATGGCTTTCCAGTGACATTTTTTCACAATTCAAGACATTTCCACAGACACCCCGGAGGTCCTTGCACCCCATTTAGAAAAATGTTTCTCTCATGTACTAGATGGCGACACATTAGTCCATAACACGTTTAGACTGGAACAGTTAAAAAGACATAAAATACCAGCTGACCAGTGCTTGAACAGTTAATCATTTTTGTAGTACTGCTTATGCAAAACATGTCTTCTTATGCACAAGCAATTTGCTTCTTTCTTATAATTTGCTGTTTCTTTGCAAGACAACAGTGTTTGTTTGGGTGGCAGGTGGGGGGCTTGTTTGTTTCAGCGGTCTGTCACACAGCATAGAAATTACAGCGTGGAGTGATGGACACCGAGCCGAGGGCTTCTGTTTGTCTCCGGTTGCACAAGGTCAAAATGTACCTTGTCCGAATGTGCAGTGAAGCAGCACCGCTACAAACATGTGCACGCAAACATAGATTCATGAAGTCTCTCTATTCCTCTCTCACTCTGGCTTCCTCTTGCTCGCACACATAAATTCACACGCGGTCCGTAGGGACCAGGCCAAAATGTCAACCTGAGCACATGGCTTCTTCCTTCTGCTGGAAGCTCTATGCTTAATTCACAGCAGCACCTGCTGGTGAAAATGAGCACAGAAAATACCCTGATGAGCGAAAGGGGAAGGAGGAGAGATTGAAAGCGAAAGGACACAGGTATAGCTTGTATAGCTCTGTGCATGTCCTCCATACCTTGTTTCGAATACACACTCACAGCAAACAACTTGACTCATATTAGGCCTGCATAATCTAACTTTGAATCCCAACAGTTGAATCACTGTTGTGCCGAAGTTCAGACAGACCTCCCAAAGCCACACAATGTAATGAAGTCTATTCCCAAATTGAGTTCAGGCTGAATCAAATGTGGTATTGAATCATAGACTTTGCTGGCTTGTAGGAAGTTTAAAAGTTCTAAAAGAAGTGGAGTTGTGAAGGGAATTGAATGTAAATTGTCATAAAGAAAGTAATTTTATAACAGGTGGCAGGAGGCTGGTAAAGCGTGGGAGTTATAGTGAACTCTGGTATTAAAGTATGGCATATACAAATGTATATATGTTTGTGCAATGAGTTTTGTGTGTGTGTGTGTTTAGATTTATTTTATCTGATGCTCACTTAAATTTAGCTTTTAATAACACTGATACTTTTAAAATAATGTTTAATATATCATCTTTATAATATCTTTAAATAATTATCTTTTTTGTGGGTTGTAATAATATATTATAATTATTAAGTTCACACAAAAAATGGTTTTATTTTTAGACTGAAATAAAATTTTCTAGGTGTACTGTAGGTCATAACATGGAGAAAAAAAATTCAGCTTATTGTATCAATCCTAATTTTAGTAATGTGCATTACTGAACACAATTAGGGCATGATTAGTGAGTCAACACCAACTTAAGATCATGCGGACAAGAAACAATAGCTTGCATATTCCATTGTCATATTTATGCACGTCAAAAAACGAGTTTTGATTTGTACGTGAAACTCCAGCTCACAGTCTAACATGCTTTGTGTATTTGCTATAAAGCAGTCCAACTGCTCTCGTCTGCTTTATCAGATATGTGTCTATTGCAGGTAACCATAAAAAGTAAGCAGAGACAGAGTATTTTTTCTTCCTTTTGTTGCCAAGTCAGAGAAATAGAGAGAGAGAATTAAAAAAAGGACATTGACAGACTTGGAATGTGATCAGTCATCTTACAGTGAGAAGCGAGGGGTAATTATCGGTGGAATACAGCAAAGCGTCCTGTCAGCAGATTCACACACACACTAATCAAGAGATCGACACAACAATTGTGTTCCAACAACAAGTGGCCTTCGGCCGGCAGGCCCCACCTGCAGAGCGACCATCACGCTCTTGGCTTGGCTAATGAACGTTTGAATGTAATTAGAGAGCAGTATCTCTGAAATTAGGCCTGCCATAGCATTAATTACACAATTACTGACAACGGCGACTCAATTGGTCGACGGGAGGGGGAGGGGAGGTAGGCTGGCTGGGTGTTTGAACTTTGGACGCAGCTTTGATTCATAGTCTAGGCTTTGTGGAAATATCGCCTTTGCCAAGTTAATTTGTAAAGGCCAGCATATTTGGGAAGAGAAAATCAGGCTGACCTTTTCCTGAAACAATCCCAGCTTTTGCTCAGTCTTTGTCTTTCTCGCCATGGCTGAAGTCTTTTGTGTTGTTCTCACATTTCTCTCTCTGTGGTTTGTGCTAACTGAGGGCCGTAGCGGTCGATTAATCAACTCTAATAGAGTAAATGCGCATCGGTATTGTTGTTGGCTCCAATGGATGTTTTTGTCTTCTCTCATTTACCGTAGATTCCTCTCAAATTAGCTCACTTAAAACAGAAGGGAAGACCAGGTCTTGTTCAATCATGGCAGTTAGCTTTTAATCATCTTTTTTGCATAGCGAGCTCTGCCATGTAATGAGCTTCAATCTGGACTGTTTGCAGTAGAGTCACATATCTCCGCCATCATCTCTCTCTCTGTCTGGATGTGCCAGTGGCGTGCCCACACTCTGGAGTGCTGTCTTTGTGCAGGTCTGTAGTTTCACGGCTCTGTAAAGAGGAAGGCCATATCTCCAGTCACCCAGCCAGCCTGGAGCGGTCCTGTGGCAGCACCTCATCCGTTGGGATGGCAACTCTGCTTAAAAACCTTTCCCACGTTTTTTTGGAAAGGTCAAAGGAGAGCAGGGTGAACAGGTTGAAACACTGGAGGTGAGGTGTTCATTAAATTTGCAGTAATATTATGGGAAGAACCTACACACTTCCAGCTATAGTTGTCAAAACACCAAAAAATCATTAGTCTAGCAATATGTTATGTTTCTTAATACTAATTTTGATTGTTTTGTTTTGTTTTTTTTGAATGAAAAAATACATTAATTGTAATACCTAATAGTACCTAATATTTAATTATGCATTATCTTTTATTATTTTTCTAATTTTTTTCTAGATGTTTTATGTATATGCTTTTGTTTTAATTACAGAAAATCTAGTCACAACAATGGTATCAAATGCCCCGATAGCACTTTTTGCATCCCCAGTTCCCAGTTTTCAAAGTCTTAATGGCATTCACATTAAAAAAACTGCATGACACAAGACACTTCCACCCACGTCTCATCGACTGTCTCGCATTAGCCAGACGTGTCCAGTCAGCTGTCTGCTTAAGCCCAGCTTCAGGTAAGAGAATCCTCCTCACCTCTTTACAGCTCCGTACCTCAGCTGCTGTATTTATTACAGGCTTTTTATGGGACCTTTAAAGATTCCCTGATGAATTTTGGAGGCTTATGAAAACACCTCAGCCGACTATTAATATGGTTTGGTGGGAAACTCCCACCACCGTCTCCCCACGGGAGTGTGAGAAAGTACTTTAAAATTCTTTCTCATTTTCTTCTCTCTGAGAGTTTTTTTCAGAGAGGTTTTAGATGTTCACCGTAGGGCTTGTCAAACCCATTTGGCCAACATGCACCAAACATACAACTACATAGATCTGCTCATGAATTAGCTATAATTCTTGGAATGTTTTACATGTTTTTTGGCTTAGGTGATGTTAACGTGCATACAGTATGCTCAAAGCATCGTTTTGATCCCTAAAATAGATTTTCACACCAGTTAACCCTTTCCTAGATGGATTTCAGACTTTGGACTTGAGTCTCGGCCCTGTTGAAATAGGTCAGCTGATGGCCCATTTTTCCCCTACTACTCCAGAAGTGAACAGAAGGTGAGCGTCAGTTAAAGTGGTGGGAGGGGCCCAGGGGATGAGTGACAGGCCCATGGGAGCTGTCCTCAGTATAGAAGTGCTGAAGCAGGGAATTCATCCACATGGCTCAAGAATTCACCAACACAAAGGAGCGTTCCCTCCCTCTCTGGTGGCTCCATTGTGAATCTCACCGTACCTAGTTCTGTCTTCATAATACAGCTGGGGAGAACATATCAGCCTGGGTGTGTCTGTAACAATGGATGATAACGCTGCTTCCATTCTTCGGAAATGAAAGTGCTAGTGGCTGCACTGAGGTATGTTCTTATATACTGTAGTTTCACCCTCACCAGTCTTGAAGTTTTAGTCTAGTACAAGCATTGTTTCACGGCATTCTCATACTACTGTATAGTTAATTCAATAATGTGCGAGGTGTTCCACTGGCAGATCATAAAGCATGTAGAGGGAGAATGAGATTTAGGCTGCATTAGGCTAATGTCGTTCTGCGCGGCGGAGGGCTGAGCAGCACTTCGTGGCGGCCCGGGCTTTGATAAATCAGACTCCCTCTCCCGTCCCCCTCCAATAAGCCTTGGGAATGGCAGCCAGGCAGACGCTCAGACTAATCAAGTGAATGGAAATGCATGTGTCCAGTTAGCTCTCACTCACCTCTGTCTTTTCACACAGACTGTGCTTCAGCATTGTAGAGCTCTTGGAGAAGAGGTCTTGAACCTCCTTCTGCTCTCCATTGTGTTTTATCACGCAGCATACTCATGAAATATTCACAGTAGGCTCTTCAAAATAAGCAACAGCATGGAGGAGCTGGGAATAAAGCCTGGCCTTACATTTCCATGCATGACCCTGAGAATAAAAAAAAGTGTTCACCGGTGGAGTGAAGTAATCTCATAGCTTCAGAATTTGACGCATGCCTTTGCTAAGTCATGAGTCGAACATAATGCAATCAAAATGACAGTTGATTATAAACATGGCCAACGACTCAAAATAATAGAGCACGTCACATATAGAGCAGCCACACATGATCACTTGTTCAGTATTGGCAGAACTTTCGGGTTTTGTCCTTCTGTTTGGGTGCACTCGTAAACTGGTGAAACTACCCATATGCAGAAGCAGAAGGCACTGTCAAGAGGGGTAGAGAGAGAGAAATATAGAGAGAGCAGAATGAAAGTGGGAAGGAGAGAGCTTGGATCAGCGCACTGTGTTTTGGCTAAAGCCAGATGGCTGGTGCATTAGCTCCAGCACCTCAGCCTGTTCCTCCTGTCCTCTAGCTGTGTTCTCCACAATCAGCGTAGAGCTTTATGAGCTGTGCAGAGCTGCTGTTTTATCCACGAGCTGTTTGCGTTCAACCTCTATCCTATCACATTTAACTTTACCTCCACCTCAAAATGCCTCATAGTGAGAACGCTGGGGAATAAGAGCATAAAATGCATTTAAAGGCTAGCGAAAAAGCAAAAATGAATAAAACAGATGCAGAGGCTACACTTTATTGGCTTGCGAGGCGGTCCAGGCTGCTCCTGTGTGATAGGATTGGACTCAAAAGTGCTGATTTCGAACCGCTACACTTTGTGGTATGGCTTCATCGCAGTGGTTAGAGGCCTATCTTGGAGCAGCACAGCTTTTCACAGGGAATATCCCAGCAGCAAGGCTCTTTGGTACCTCAATCCGCCTCTGGTTCAGCACTTCAGCAGGGCTGGACCATCTGCCTTTAATTGATTGAGCACCTTATCAAGTTGCCTCCATTTCTATTTTAATCTGCATCGGCGAAAATCGTTTCAGTTTAATTCAATTAAAAGAATATCATTACGTTCTTAATGATGATTGATGTATAAATAACAGTAACATTTAGGAAATATCAAACAATTAGGCCCCAGGCTGCTGAATGTGAAATTGTCCTTTTACATGCATTTCTGCGAGCGAGATTCTTTTTTACCAGGAGCCTCTGCATCAGCACATCAAAGTAGCCCAGCATCACCAATTTTATTTTTCATTTTTTCACCCTACTGCTAAATGATAACCCCTTCCACCTACTCTATTCAAGAAGCTGTCAGAAACGCATTTACACACACATACACACATAACTTCCTCACTCACGGCTGTCTTATTTTCTTGTTTTTCCTCCATTGGTGCTAAAACAAATGGCAACAGAGAGGACCCAGAAAAAGGCTGAAAAGTTGACATTTAAGTGAAATGGAGCCCAAATGGGCCGGTGGGATACAGTAATGATGCTGGAGAGACTGGGACTCAAAAAAGAAGATTTATGGGCTCCGGGAGCCCATCATATTTTAGCCGTCAGTGCACGCTGTGGGTGGTTTATGTGGGCTTGAGGGCTTTTCTGTTGAGCCTATCACTTGAGGCCTTTTGTGACTTACTGACATGCAATGTGAGGCCGCGGACCAGGGCTCTAATAGTCAAACTGTCACCGGCTATACACTTTCACTCACAGTGTCGATTTTATTCGACTGCATTCGGATTGCAACAATTATTGTATGTCTTTTATACATGCACCGATGGATGGAAACAATAATTCATTGGCTTAAAGAGCCAACAATTCCAAATTAGTTATTTTTTATTCAGCCTCATGTTGTTCCACACCTGTCTGAGTGTGTTTCTTCTGTGGAACATAAAAGAAGGGATTTTAAGTCAACAACAAACAACACTGTTTCATAGTAGAGATACAAAAAACAATGATCATTTAAGAAAAAAGGGTTGAAATAACATGAAAGTGAGTAAATGATGATTTTTTTTTTCTGTGATCTCTTTTCACTCAGTTCATGTTCACTCCCATCTCTGTTTTTGACTGTTCCCCACTGTGCCAGTGGAATAATTGACAAGCCAGAGTGGCCGAGGTGTCTCTGTTCATTTGCCAGGCACTTTGTCTGTTTTAATCATGCCTTTAATTGGCAGTGGAATGGGGATGAATGGCAGTGGAAAGACAGGGAAGAGCTGCAGTGTTGCTTTGTACGTCTGAATCTCAGCCCCGGGGATGGCTTGTGATGGAACGGAGGTGTTTGTCAGCTGCTAGATTAGGTAAAGATCTGGCAACCTGCACCGAAGTCTGAAAGTAGACTTTTGGGCCCACCTCTCGGGGCTTTTGGCAAGGTTTGCACTATTAAATTGTTAATACCAGTTTGGTTTGGCTGGCTGCCTTTCCTATTTTAGTGCTGGCTGGATTTGTCGTCATCATCCTTCCAGGTAGTGACTCAAGAAACAAACCATCAGTGAAACACACTGTTCCTGAGCTTACAGGATTAGCTCCTCCAAAAAAAGGAAAAAGAAACTCACCCTCATGTCGTTCCAAACCTGTATGACTTACTTTCATGTACTGTGAATGAGTCTGAGGGTTTTTCTAGCTTTGAAAATGTTGCAAAATAGCCATAAAAATAACATAAACTTAGTCTATGGATCTGACTCGAGTCCTGTATTTCAAGTTCCTAAAATTTCAAAAAGTTATCATTTAATCCCAAAAAATGACGAATGAATCTGTTCTTTTTAGTAAACATTTGTGTAGTCCGATTCATAAACAAATGACTCATTCTAAAAGACTCACTAGTTGCTATTGAATCAGTTTAAAGAATACAGCTACTGCATATGCTGTGCACTGTTTTATATAAGAAAATCTGATCCCTTCTAATTTATAAAATTGTTATCAGTACTTCAATTCAAACAGCAAGTTAGTGATAGCAGAATATTGATTTTTGAGCAATCTGTTCATTTAACAGACAGGTAGTTATACAAGAGGACATCTCTACATTCATGAACCTTATTATTCTGATATACAAAGCACAAGAGTAACTGTGGAAGGGGAAAATTAGAAGATTTCAACGGAAATAAATCCAATAAGAAATGGAGAGTCAGGGTTTCAGGAATATTACCCTGGTAAATGCAATAACTCAGAAATGAAATATATGAACATCTCATTTCCCATATTTGCAACCTGATTAGTGTCAACAGCAGCAGAGGCATGTCTCTGCCCTCTGCTTCACACAGTTTGAGAAATTATGTGTAGCTCATGTAAGTAAGTAATAACAGGCAGAAGCAGGGATCCCATTTAAGAGATCATTTCCTGAGAGAATCCTGACACTGCTTTAAATAGCAGCAGAACACAAAAATATGGATTTTCTCTCAGTAAATGATAGCTGGCCCAGTCTCTCCATGGAATCACAGAGAGCCAACAGTGAGAGATATGTAATATCTCAGGACAAAGTAACAATTTCACTGAGGGGAAAAAATTACCATAAGAGTAATAGTAATAAAAAAGGGAAATGGAATTGGGAAATGATATGAACCAGACGTGTGGCATAACTGATGGCAGCGTGTACTAATTGTTCAGCCAATGGACTAATATGAGTTTTTGACACATTAGTGGATCTATGATGCTGTTTTGACAAAATAATTTTTGGGTAACATGTTTTTTTGTTTTTTTTTTTAATAATAATAATAATAATAAAATCATGCTTACATATATATTTTTTTTTTGGTCATGACTGAATGTGAAGACTTGCTCTAATTATTCAGTGACTTGATTTCTGATACCAAACTTATAACTATTTAGTTTTTTGTGTGGTTCATTTAAAAAAACAGCAAGTCATTTAGTCATGAATAATTCTTCAGTTATTTCATTTTATTATATTTTGTATTATGTTTTGTTTTGCAGTACCCAGCTATTTCCACAGCCTTTTTATGTCATCACACTGAATTCAATGAATGGATGGGCTGCTCTTAACTAACAAGAAGTACGGCTGCTGGTAGAACTGAATCCACCTGCTTATTACCAGGAAGTGTTAACACTGTGTCAACACTGTTTGAAAGATTGTTTCTTTCTCTCATGACTAGCCAAGCTCTCTCGCTTTTATCTCCCTGTTTTTCTTCACTTGCCTTTCTTTCTCTCCCACAGAGCGCTAATGTCTCACAGTTTACGTGCAAATCTCATTTGTTCCCTAAATTGTTCATCACTGACAGTACAGCCTGCGTGAGAAGGTATGTGTCGGTCTGTCGGATATTCTGCATTGATAGAGGCACGATGCCCTCTTTAAATCAACAAGCACCTAGTGTGTATTCAGCGGGCCAATTAAGAGTCATTCATTTGCTAATGGTGGCCCTGTAGAGGTCTAAACTGCTCCTGAAGGCTAGCTCGCCGACAGACAACGCACAAATCTTAGCACAGCGCTAACTCAGCGTAGCTCAGCTAAACCCGACATAACTGCCACGCTCTTCCTCTGCCCACTCAGCACATCCACAGCCCTATTTTCCATAGTAAAAAATCTAATTGAATTCATTATTTCTTGTTTTATGACTTCAGCTGCAAGTTTAATTTGCTCAGTAAAAGGACCCACTCACTCCCCAACCCAGTGTTGTCTCGTTCTTTGATGCTTTAGTCATGTAGGCGGTAATGCTGATGATCTTTACCAGACACTCATTTTGAACCTTTTTAGCCTTTTTCACTCACCCAGACAACTGTTTACCATTTGCAAAAAAAAAATAAAAAATCTAGAACTCATGCGTAAAAGGATGGTAACAGTTTTCATCGTGTTTGAATTAATGTACATACTTGATGAAAATAAGTCACGAGTTGAAATCTGGCATTACTTCACTATAATTCATTTTTGATTTTTAGGTCTTGTGCAAATTCACCTTATTGACAGGGTGTTTATGTTGATCAGTGTTATGAGAAATGTCATGAGAAAAGTGCTGCCTGCTTTTAACAATTGACAACAGCAAGAGATTGCAAGAATCACATGAACACTTGTGAGACAAAAATGTGAGTTACTGTAAATCCAGTGGTTCAAACTCACCAAATCAACAAGTGTTTCATGTACTAGATAAATTGGCAAAGTTTTGAGATCTGCCTAATTCAACTTCATTTGATCAGACCTTAAAAAAATATATATTGTTGTACAGTATATGATGCAAATATACAAATATTGTATGATGCAAAAACTGCTTGACATTCATTACTTATGTTTCTGTAAGTTGTTAGTACTAACTCAAAACAACCACAATGGTTTAACTAAATCTGGGTGTGTTGTCCGCATTATGAGTGTTAAATCTTTTGTTTTGTTTCTTTGTTTTTGGAACAATGGGAGATCAGGCTCTTTCACTCGTACGTCTTGGCAGTACTGATTTGCAGACGTTGCCTGTAGGCCTCCTGCATTGGCCCTTTTGTGGAGCGCTGTAGGGTGGGGATGAGGACTCCTCTGGCAGACTGACCAGCTCACCTATCTTCCTGGCTCCATGGCCTGAATCTCTCTGTTAAATCTCACTCATTCTCAGTTCAATCAGGCAGGCTTCCATTGCTCTTGGCTTCACTGCTAGCAATGAAATGGCCACAGCGAGCAACAAACTAACCCTCAGCCCTTGCCAACAGAACACAATAACAAACTAGCTTAAATCAGACTGTCTTTCTTTTGAAAAGGTTTACTTTTCCAATCCCGGATCTTGGCGTAAAAATAGACATAAACTCATTCGTCATTGTGGGAGAAGCAGCATGGGTGGTGTATATTGAGGAGACTGTGGTGAGATTCTCAGTGTCACCACTGGGTCCTGACAGCGTAGGTGGGCACATAATGGCATACTGTGTGCCAATGCCCAGGGAAATCAACCAACTGGTGGGAAGTTTGAGAATATGCATCCTGCCGCAGGCATTTCCGTTACTTCATTTGATGGTGCAAATGTATAAATAGACTTCGGGTCGTAAAGCATGATGACTCGCAGCCAGACACAGTGATAGTAAATTCATGTTGTGACGGTGTCAGGCACAGATGAAATCTAATGTAACATGGATTTAGGCATGTTGACACAGTAAGCGCATCGGCCCTGAAAGTAACAATACATAAACTTGTATGAAAGTGAAATATTGCATGGATGGCCAAAAAGTAACACATTCATATTTTATAACAAATTTGACATGATACCACCCAAAGAAAATGTGTTCATACAACTTAATGTTCTTATATAATACAGAAAAAATCTATAATATAAATGTATAAAATCAGAGATTTTTTTGACAGGTGTACTGAAGTTTTACTCTACTATACGAAATTTACTTTACAAAAATCAAAATATTAAACTTGTATATGTTTTTTTTTTTTTTTTGTATTTATGCTTATTTGTGATTATGACTACCTACCTGCCAAGTGACTGTGGAGGAAAATTAGCCATTGGCTAAATTCGGTAGTTGCATGAAATGGAAGCATTTTTGTTAAAATTGTACAGGGTTTCCATTTCATGGCCGGTAACTTTTTTTAAGTCATTGGAGAGTTTGGCAAAAATCCAATTTGAACACTGTAGAAGAATCTAGCAGGGAAAAAAAATGGAGAAAAAGTTGATTCTTTTTGTTAAAACTGATAGGATAGAAGAGGAAAAGTTTCTTTTTAAAATCAAAGACGAACGAGGGAAACAGTGGGAGTTATACAGAGAGTGATTGTGAACGAGATATACTTTTCCTAGCAGGCCCCGTGTTTATGTGTTTTGCTGTAAAGTTCTGTTTTCGGCTATATGGATTACAGGCGTTTTTTCCTCTCAGGAGTCTTTTATGGTACAGTACTCAATTTGTGCCTCCTTTATCAGTCACAGCGGCTGTGTGTGCTGACACTGTGTTTCAACGTTGTGTGTGTGTGTGTGTGTTTGTGTGCCTTTATATACAGTGGTGGAGTGCAGAGGGACAGGCTTAGTTTTAAACACATGCCCGGCACGTCCGGCCGGCTTCAGTCCAGCAGAGGAAATAAAGAGGAGGTGAGACAAAAAGCTTCCCCGTGGCTCCAGGCTACAGTTGAAGCAGCCACACAGGAATTCAAAATATCATTCTTCTCCAAGAGCATCTATTCCTCCACCCCCCCTCTGCTCCGTCTTTCCCTTTTATAGCCTTCAAAACACCCGCAAAACGCATATGGTACGCACTCAGAGGACTTCTCCCTCCGGACTGGGCGGCACTTTTGCTCTGGTTTCCCCTCCCATCTTGCGTGAGAAATGATGATGTTGGTTTCTCGTTGTCACCTCGCTGTCCTTTGACTGCTCCCGATTTGCATAGGCTGTGTTGTTGCCCGACGATATATGGGGCAGCTTTAAGGAAATTGCGCTTTGGCATGGGGCCCCTGCTGTACAGCAGGCGGAGAATCGTAAGTGTCAGTGATAGACTGGGCGATATAAATAGCTTTGGTGATGGCAGGATAATGCATGGAGCTTTCTCCTCGCCACAGCTCAGGACTGGCAGGGAGACGGAGGGAAAAGCGGGCCATGTATCTTTTTTTCAGGTCACTCCGAAAAGCTCCTTGAGGTGCAGGAAGAGCCCTTGATTAATTATTATCATCATCATCATCATCCTTAGCGGGAGCATAAATCAGCCAGACGTCAGTGTGGCTGTGGGAGAGGGGGGTGGGGGAGGGTCCGGTGTGCAGGACTTGTAGCCTGTCGAATGGTTGTCAGTTTTTATTGTGTTTGATTTAATACACCTCCTCATGACAGCCGCCCCCCAGTGATAGATCCAGCTCCATCTTGTCAGAAGAACAGGAGAGGATCTGACTGGTGATGTGCTGGACCAGCGTTTAAAGCGGGGCACATGCTATAGGATGACATGGATTTGTTTTGTATAGCTCACTAAGGAGTACGGGTTTGGCTTTCGGCACTTTAGTTTGACTGGATTTTTTGCCCCAACCTAAAATATTTAAATAATTTCATTCTACGCAAGGCTGCATTCACACAGCAGCAGAATATGGCTGTCAGGCTTGTTCTAGACTGCCAAATACACTTCCATTCACACACAGCTAAGAAATAGAATAAAAGTGTTAAGCACATTCAAGTAGTTTAAAAAAGTAATTTACTCACTTCCATATTGATGCAAACCTGTGTGGAGCACAAGTAAAAAGGATCTGAACACATTGGACTCTGAAGAAGAGAGAAAGTAATACAGGTTTGGAATGACAATGTAGGTAAATAATGATAGAACTTTCATTTTGGGTGAACTATCACCCTTAACCAATCTGAACTTGCAGTCAAATTTTGAGAGAGTTTGATTAGTCAGTGCTGTGTGAATGGAAGATTAATATACATAGAGTGAAATATGAGCTACAGTATCAGTACATTTCTGAACTGATTAGACTGACTTCTTGTATAAGTTGCCATCCCTGATTTATATGTTTGTTATTAACAGTTAGACCAAAGAGAAGGTGAATACAGTATATATAGATAAATACATGTGATTAGTGAGAGTGGCATTTTGGCACAATTTTTCCCAGTTTATCTGTTTTAAACGATTTGCATTTATCTATTGAATTAATTGTTTACATAATTTTCTAAGTGGCCTAAATTGTAGGATAAGAAAATCTGAATGAATAAATATTTCCTTTATCAGTTTTCATATCATTTTGCTGCAGTTAACATCTGTGGCAGTGTTACTGTGAAGGTGTTAGGAGCATCAGAGGCTGTGTGTGTGTGTGTGTGTGTGTGCGTGAGAGAGAGAGAGAGAAAGAGAGAGAGACCCTTTTTTTTTGCATCACACTGACTGTTATGAATATATGTACACAGCTGAACCCGCCTGTGGATTTGTCTTTATAAAAACTCTTTGACACGTCGGCTGCGGAACCACTTCATTTATTCCACTTGCGTAGATTAAGGCTGGCATTACTGGTAAGGTCACACCATGAATCATTGTTACCTTGACACCGGAGCTCTGCCGAGCATGGCCGGGCGGGCGGCAGGTCGGGCAAGCGGGAAAGCAAGCGGGCGTCACACCGCAGAGGCTGAGGGGAAATATCCATCAATGCCTCCATTACCTGCTCCCACGCAGGCCAACACAAGGTCTCCTAGTGGGCATCAGGGTGTCAGTGGGAATAGCTAATAATCAGGAGTGATGGGGGAGTTTTTAAATGACACGTATGTTGGGTAATCCAGCAGCATTGTGCTTTTTGTAGCACCTTTGGATCCTGACATCTCCTCTTCTCTTCCTCTGCCGCACACACTTAGTCCCACCACCTCTCACATCTGTCACGGACAAGCACACATACACTTTCGTTATTAGCTTTCTTGTGACACTGAATAGATTTGTCAGAGTAACCCAATCTTGCGCCAGTGAAAAATGATGAGCAACAGTTATTTTAAGACCTTCCAGATATTCTCAGAGTTTGACTGGCACTGTACCATAATGAGTGTGTATTAGTGCTGATCTCCTCCCACACAGGGAAGGTGGGATTTATTCCTGTTAGCCCAAGCTAGTTGACGCAAGAGCTGTACCCCTGTAAACGTGACCCCTTGACCCAATCCTGTACTGTCAAAAAATGACCTAAACCCAAAAAATTGCTTCTCTCTCTTTTTGTCTCTACATGCCAGTAAATCCAGATTTATTCAAATGTATGTTTATGTGTGTGCATGTTTGTGCACAAGTTAGGCTAAAATTTAATTTTAAGGTTTATACATTTTATAATTAATTTTTTTATTCAAAGCAACTTTTATTGCATTTAAGGTACACATTTCATCAGCTAATTAATTAATAATGTTTTGTTTTTATTATAAAGTACACACACAAAACCTGACAGATTTTGACAGCTCAAGACATCTATAGATGGGGCCAAGCCAAGCTCAAATACACACAAACAGAACAGTGCCAATTGTTCACTTTTGGATTTTTTTGTATATTTTTGTAATGTAATTGGCCAAAATGATGAAAAGTACTGTGTATTATACATTAACTGCTGTGTGTGTGTGTGTGTCTAAATTAAATGGAGGGTATGATGAACTTTGCTGTCATCTTCTCACTGTGAATGATCATAGGGGTCTGTGTTCTCATTATCAGGGCTCCAGTGAGGCAGAGGACTGGTCTTGCTTTGTGTGACACTGAGACTCTCAGTAATTCTTTGAAGGCCCATTAGCCTCCTCTATAGCCCAGCCAATAAAGAGAGGAGAAAATTAATGCACATCATATAGAGCAGCGGGTTCTCAACTGAATTGCAGATCTGTTCTTATAGGTTAATGGACAGCAGGGATAAAACAATGCTAAATGCGAATAATAAAATGAAACTAACCATATAACAGTGCATAGTTTGGATAGGAAAACAAATAGGCTTTTTCTAAAGGAGGAGAACAGAACAGAACTCTGGTAGAAACGAGCCAAATAATTCAGACCCGAACACAAAGGTTGCATGACATGACTTCTCTTGAAAACAGCATGTAAAAAAATGACCCAGACTACATTAAATATGGATTCACTTGCAGTGAGGAGAAACAGTTTATTTTGTGCAGTGACTCATTGGCTACAAAAAGCTTAAAACCAACAAAATCCAACAAATTACAAACCTAATTTGTACATTTTTGAATCAAATGAATGAGTTTATGCAGCTTCTTGGCATGTTAATACATTTTCAAGTTTGGTTGTACATATGTTCACTTTCATAAAATTAGATAATTAGTACAATAGGCAGAAATACAGCTTCTGGGTCCTGAGACAAAACCAGTTAAGAACTGCTGATATAATATGTCTTGTGTTTGTGTTTGTGCTTGTGTGTGTGTATAATATCTTCCAGCGTCTGTTTTGTGTCCCATCATGGCACTGGCTTGTATCTTTTTCACTGGCAGTTGTGTGGAGATTTATCCCTCTTTTACAACGGTGAGGAGTGCACTCGTAACTCATGAATGAACTCCATTACACTCACTCAGAGTCCTGCACAATCCCACACATCTCCCTGCCATCAATCAGCCCCTCTCTCTCTCTCTCCCCCCCTCTCTACATGTCCATTCACACCCGCCTATCGCACGAGCTCTTCAGCCTCCTGTCAATAGCCATCTGATCCTGGGATACAGAAAATATCATTCTGAATGGAACTAATACAAAATCCAGAACCAAGAGTTCTTGTTGATTTAATGTAACATGAAAAAAATATCTCTGCAGATGGATTCTGGGACAAAATTCAATGATTAAATTATCATATTGATAGAAATGGATATCGTATGTTAAATATTGGCTTAGGATCTTTGCAAATACATTAATGCTCACATACGCCTGATTCAAACACAAAGAAACTTTTTTCAGAGGTGACTGCCTGACTCACCACGTGAAGTCTATAGAGGGGAGCGTTACTGTACATTGAGAAGGTCATATTGTGTTAGCTGATAAATCTGTGCACTATAGAAACGCTCTGCCATTGTCCCCTCCCCTCCATGTACAGAGCGGGGGGTTTGTCATGACTGATTTGGTAATAAAATGAGAAAGCTGTTGAGTCAGCTAGAATGCTTCCATTCCACCTGCTTCTCTGTCACCCCAGACACACACACACCAGATGTGCTGTTACTGTCCGGTTTTCTGAGACTGCGAGGTTATATCAGGGTTTTCTTTGTGCTCATTGAAAAACATTGAACATTGAACATTGAAAATTGCTCTGATCTGGGGATGTTTGATCAAACATTATTGGGTAGCAGATTAAAATGTGGCAATTAAATCATTTTTGTGTTTGTTTTTTCTGAAAGACAGCAGTTGAGTGAACATTTTTTATGTGTACAAATAAAACCAAAACTTTTTTTCGATTAATCGATTAAGTAATTGATTAACACAAATGTATAGGGTCAGTAAAATTTAACTTTGTTTAAAGAATTGTATTCATTTTGAATGATGCTAAAGTATTATTCAAAATTACTTACGTTGCTTTTCTAGGTCCACTTTTTATCAGTTCTTGCTGTCCCTGGGAATTGAAACCACAGCCTTGGTGTTGCTAACGCCATGCTCTGCTGTGTAAGCTACAGGAAATGAATACATTAATACTTTTATTCAGCAAGTTAAATTAATAATTTATTAAATCAATGCTTATTTTTAGCAAGGACACATTAGACTGACCAATGTTACAAAAGATTCTTATTTTCTTATTAATAAATGCTGTTGGATGATAATGAGAACTCTTTCAAGAGCACTAAATCAATATATTCGAATAATTTCTAACATGTTGTGTGACACTGAAGACTGGAATAATGATACGGACAATTCAGCTTTACCATCACAGGGATATGTTTAATCATGTTGAGCATAAGAAAAATGTCTACCAACTCCAAACTTTGAAAAGGTAGTGCAAGCATGTATCTATATACACAATTACACATAAATGGATTTACTTCATATAGTCAAGAATGTACATAATACAATCATTATTATTAAATTGCCCAACATTAATAGGAACTGGCTGTAATTTAATCTGTTTGAGGCATCAAGACTTTTCCCCTTTTTCTTTCATATATTGAGCTCAGTCGCTAATTAAATCAAGCAGAACATCCTTTGATAAAAGTGATGTCAGAGTTTGTGTAATCATGATAATGAGTGTTTGCACTAACTGATCCGGTCTCTTGATTTCCTCTTCATTGATTCGAAACAAGCCTCCCCATTCTCTCTCTCTCTCTTACTCTCTCTCAGTCCAGACACCTGTGAGGTGATTTATCCTGTAAACACACACACACTTTGCACCTCAGATGAGGCAGAAAGTGGCGCTTAACCCCAGCTGGCTGCACTTTGCTCACATAAACCAGTGCTCGGCGAGTAAACAAGAGTTAGCAAGCCGCCCCCTGAAATGAATATTGTATACACATAGCTCAGCTAAGTGTTGTTGTTTATGTCAGTGATGGTGTTTATGGCACTAGCAAGGCCTCTTAGCGCAGTTAAGTTTCCACGGCGTCCCACTCCAGCCATCAATCCCACCTCTTTCTCCATCTATCCCCCCGTTCACTTGGGCTAATGCTCAGCGCTCAACGCTCAGCTTTTGCTGCCTAACTCTCATCTCGCGTCTGGTTCCTACTCACCTTCCTTCCTTAGTTCCTTCCTTCCTTCCTTCCAGATGGTGCATTTCACAACCTGCTAGGCACGATCAATCAAGCCCAGATGCAGACTGGGCTATTAAGGTCAGTAATGATCGGCCTTTGAGCGTTATGGGCCCGGCTCCTGTTGTAAAGCCATGCATCAAACTCGCCTTTCCCCGCTCTCCTCTCACGCCCCTTAACAAGCCAGCTTAAAATATCGGCCGGCGGATAGGAAATGAAAAGGGTACAACCTTATCTCTCCAAAGACAGGCCACTGTAGCCCTGAGGTGTAATAAAACTACAGGACTTAGACGTCGCCAGGAGTCATTTCTTTTATAAGCAATATCTTTCAAAGTTCGGCTAAGCGGTGGGCACCGGGTGCTGGATTGCGATGTAATGTATCACATAGCATGCATTGCTGGAAGCTGCCTTTGATAGCCAGCTCTGCTAGTCTTCCGTCGCACCCTGGGATTCCTGCTTATTACAGCCAGGCCCCTGCAATCCTGCAAGACAATAGAACGCCTACGGGAGCGGTGTGTGTTGTGTGTGTGTGCATATTCGTTATTTACGCTCCTCCGTGTGAGGGTACGGCCACAATCGTTTGTGTTTACGTTAGCACTTGTTTCAGGACGTGCCGGTGAGTTTTTCGAAGTTGAAAAATGTTCTTTTGTGCAAAAGATCCACTGTGCCTTTAAACGCCAACCGTCTCTCTCGTTCTTCCTCTCCTCCGTCTCTTGCTGCTTCACAGACAGCCGTAGCCGCTAGCGTAATTTATGATCCACTCTTCGCAAAAAGCCTCTTACCCAGACTGCAGCTGGAGGATAAATCTCGCTCTCACCCCGGATAAAACGCTCTTGTCGTCCATCACATTTTTCTGACATTTATGCCTGGATATAAACAAGGTATTATTAAGACCTGATCATCAGCCATATGAACACAAAAAGCCGGCGTGCCTTGAACAGCGCTCTTAATGAATTAACTAATTAATTAATTACGGATCAGAGGGCCACCCTTCTCTGACACGCTCCTGAATAAATAAAGGCCTAGCGGCTCGGTGAGTGATGGCACTGTTTATCTCCTGTCTGGAGTCCAGGTGGTGTGTTCCTCACACCTCTATCAATGCCACCAGCCCTGCTAACGTTTGTAAGCACCACATCAATTGCCCTCTTCATATATTAACTGAGGGTTTCCGCACATGCTTCTGAGGTCTGGATCTTTCAGGAGCTCTGCTGTGCTAAATTCAATACGAATACGAAAAACTTTGCAATTATCTCTTCAATTCATGAGGTGAAATTGGCACCACCAATTGGAATTGCGTTTCTATTCATTTGAATTCTACTTCATTTTATTAAAATGTACAATTCTGTATTCTTATTTTAAAAGGCATTCTGAATTCCGTTCTGAATGGCACACATTCCTGGTATTCTGTAGGTGTTAGCATTGTTTGCATGTTATGAGATGGTTTTAGTATTAAAGCTATCGTAGTTTTACAGTATGTTGTATATGCTTTACTGTAAAGTGAAGTACAGTACACTAGCCACTTGTAGAATTGGAGTGTGGAAGGATTGAAGGATGAGTGCAGCGTGGTCAGTTATCTTCTGATTGGCCCAGGTTGGGAGTAGTTGCATTAGACCCATAAAACACAGAGGCACAGGGCAGAAAATTGAGAGCATGATGGCAGTGTCGTTCCTTAGCCTAGGAGGAAGATGAAGCCTCAGCCTGGAGGGAGAGAGTAATCTGGCCTTTCACCAATGCATCCTGGGAGATGTGGTTTTCTCTCAGTTGGCGTCATGGATCTTTTACTGGTTCAGCCACAAAGGATTCGTGGACTTGTTTACAGTATAAATAGTTTGTATCTGGAAACACAATATTTTGGTTTTGACCACAGGGAATCAGTCACTGAGTGGGAAATTTGGGCTGGATAGAGCTAGCAGTGGGACTATAAACTCACACTTTTATGAAGCACTTCTGCTAGTCCTGCTCTGTTTTTCTCGTTTTCTCACTTATACACACCATGCCCACACAGCAGCCTTGTTCCAGTATCCAACAACATCTTTTCCATACTATCCCTATAACACAAGAGATGCACTCACACTCCTGTGTTGTGATGTGTGTTCTTCCTGTCTTATCTGATCGTCCTCAAAAAGCACGGCAGATTTTATTAGTACAATAAAAGCTAAATATTATTATAAGCACACTACTCCGCAGTTTAAAACTCACAGTGAGACATGAGTTATGACTTTCAAGGATATTTGTGCTTTACTCCGAAAACACTCGAGCTAATGTTAAAAATAGCTTTCATTCTGGATCTTACAGTAGAGTTGTTTGTGTAGCACTGATGATTCTGTTTATCTATTAGAATTTCTGTTGCATTTGTTTTGCAATTTTGCCATTTCACACCCCATGTACTAAATCTAGTGAGCTTGCTTTTGTCTACTGCTAATATAAGCATAACACCTAAGCATAAACCTTGTTACTGACTCATTTAGAATGCTCTTTATAGACGTCATCTGTGCACACCTCACTTCTGATGTGAAGCACATGTGAGTATCCAAAATAATGTCATGTCAGCATATGTTCCGTTTTTTAATAAGGAGCGAAGTTCAATCATAAATTAAACATCCCATTTTGTATTTGTTGGAATTTTCATGTGACAACAAAAGTGGGTGCACACTTCAAAAGCTATTTTAGAAGTAACAGCTTATCCAGGTATTTTCATTTGTTGCTTTAAGAATACTGCTTGTTTTTTTTAATTAGTTGGTTACTAACAAGTGATTACATGGAACTGCAAAGATTGTCGGGGACATTTTCCACTCTTGATGCCTTAAAATGCTCACAACAGATGTAAGTAGATCAGGTGTGTCAGTGATTTCTGCCCTGCCAACCTCCTCCCCCTCTATCAGAAATGAAGACATTGTTCCTGATGGAATATCAGCAGGAGCTCTTGGCTGTGAGCTGAATTAGGATGGAGGTAGGATTGGAGGTAGGAGGTAGGCTCTCTATGTGTGTTGTGGAGCTGTGGGGTTATTTGTTGAGCTCACAGTCTCAGGTTTCAGACAGTGTTGAGTGAGTTCTCCGGCCCTGGGCTCTTCCCTCTTTTCTCTCTCTCTCTCACATACACACACACACTCTCTCGAAGGCCACTTAACTGGCTGGGAGCTGGAGCGTGACCCCTCAGCCAGGCGGCGTGCTAAAAGCCAAGACCTGTAATGATGCACCTTCCTCCGCTCCAGCAGATCCAGCAGATAGGAGGTGACCTCTACAGTCCGACCTGTCCCTCAGACACCCACGTTCTGTCTTCCTTGTCTCTTGACACCCCTCTGGTCTCTCTCATTGGAATGCTGCTATGTCCTTTATGTATTCACTGTCACCCATATCAGTACTCCTGCCACCACACACTCACAAACATACATACTCTCCCTCACTCGCTCTCTTCCGCTCAGTGTTTCTCGCCGGGCTGCGTTCACGTCTTCAGTCTTGAGTGGCAAGGTGACATTGCATGTCATATCAGCATTCCATGGCAGTCCCCTTTTCTCTTGAGAGTAATTATTTCTTTCGGAGTGAAAGGTTCAATTTGCTATAAAAGAACAAGAGCCGCAGGTACAGAGAGAGGGAGGTGGAGGACGAGCCATATCTTGGCTGTTTGGTGTGTTCTGGACAGGCTGTTCTCATTGGGGAGTTGAGAGAGAGTTTAGGGTGAGGGCGGGCGGCAGTGCTCACTGACGTCAGAAGAGTTTCAGGCCAATAGTTCCTGTGCCAGCCCACATTACATCAGCGCTCAGTGACACTGGACTGTGGCAGGGACCGTGAGGAGAATGTGAGTCCAGAGCGAGGTTGTGTTTTTTTGTTTTGTTATTATTTTAGGGATACGGCTCATCTTGTCAGAAGTAGCCAAATGACCCAGGATCACGCTTTGAGAGAGAATGCTGAAGTCGATGTGTTTTCACCCCACAGAGAAACAAATGCACTCGGGAATTGGATTCACAAAGAGTGATAATACGCTAATTATCTTGTCAAACTGTCATCGTGCAAAGTCTGCAGTGGTACTTTTAATTCCCTGGTCACACACAGGTCTGTTTGCACATGCTTCTAAACTAAAAGAAGTCCGTGTGTGCTGTATGTGTGCATACAGGTGCAAATATACTTTCATATTTGAATTTTTTCACAAAACCAGTTTAAGTCATTGAGGTATATATGTAGAAATAGCCAAAAATACATGGGTCAAAATTTTATATATATATATATAGATATTTAGTAGATTTCCTACTACAAATTTTCCGGTGATGACAACAGGACTCTCAAGTTTTGAAGACAGGTAAGAGTGACATCTCACCCCCCCAACCAACTATCGAAAATACCCTCTCAGCATCAGCATTAGAATGTGGAAGCACTAA
>JAUCMS010000050.1:6791072-6813905 GCA_032357445.1 Enteromius radiatus | reverse complement strand
CGGCGCGGCCAGAGAAATATTGGGCGCTGCGGTATATTAAATATATTATAAACAGTTTTTTCTGCGTGAGAAATACAATGTGTGACGGGAGTGCATGACAATAGACCGAAATGAGTGACTGTCACGCTCAATGCGTGACACTTGAGAGCCCTGTGACAATTATTACTGCTTTCAGTGTTAAAAACACTGTCTTTACTGTTATGTTTGATCAGTTTAAAATTATAATATTTTATTTTGGGGATGCATATTATGATCATTATTCTATGATTTACAATTGTTGTTTATCAGATTGTACAACTAAGACTTTTTGTCATACTTGAAAGTGTTAACTTTTCTTTCTGCCATCTTTATTTATACACAACGTTAGCAAGTCGCTAATACTGTATCAGTACTGTTTTGTCTGGTATCTAGAGTGAACATAATGGTATCTTGATATAATGGTCTTAAGATGAAAGTTAAATATTAAGGTACAGTATTTTTGTTGCATATCATGTACATACAGTAAGCTATTATCATTATTATCAAATGCCTCTTTTTCACACACTTATGTCATCAGTTGCTAAGCTCAGGTTGGTTCTTCAGTCATGGAAGTCACGCTTTAGGATATTATCAAAACTTTGTTGGAAGCTAAGATTCATCACAAAGTCAATTAAACTGCAACTGGTGAGCACATCACACTAAGACTGACGATTTTGTCTTGTGAGGAAAGAAATCTCATACAATTTCTGAGATTTTTCTCAGACGGCAAAATTGTGGCAAAAATCGCACAGTGTGTGCGCCAGGCTTTAGAATTCTTCCAGAATCCCCTTCAGTAAATTTCCACAATCTCTTTCTACCCGGAGATTGGGGTGTGTGAGTGTGTGTGCGTTCTGCCGGGTGGGATTAGGCGTTCTCTCCAGACTGGCAGAGGTGCTTATTTAAAGCAGCAGGCTTGTCATGGGGACTATTTAAAGTGGAAGATTTAGCTATTGAAGTCTATGTGCGATTTGAAGGATACTGTTTGTGTGTGTGCGCACGTGTGTGTGTGCCTGTGCAAAGGTAGGTGAGTTTTGGCTTTTAGGTAGGTGCCTAATTCTGCTTGCGGAGAGGGTGGGTTTGGGATCAGTTTTTGCCTACCAAATGTTTCCCGCATGGATAGTAGCACATGAAATCATCTGCACTGAGAGAATCAGACATTGATTTCCACATGGAAAACTGGAAAATGATTTCTTTGAGGGTTATGCTTAGGGTTACGGAATAGAAAATATTAGTCAATAGAAAGAAATATATTGTAGAATGTGGTGTTTTCTCACAAGCAGGGCTTTAATGGCTGCAGCAGCAGGGTTGTAAAATGGATGCATTTACAGTTGCTTTGGTGCATTTCTCACAACAGTACTTAGAGTTGCACAACAGTCATTTGTGCACATCATAGTATCAGTTTCTCATTCCTTCCAAAAAAAAATTGCAAATGCTTTTGGACATGAATCAATTGCTTTCATTCAATTCTCTGCTGTTTTATAACATTATCATTTGCTTATGTCATGTCAGTCAAAATGAATTAAACTTGTGAATGCTGAATAGTCATTCCGTATAAAACTAATAGTCCTCATTTCATTGCTTGAGTCATTACATACAAAAATGTTGAACTAGTTGTTAAAATCTGTCAAGCTAATTTGAAAAAAATTGTTTAAATCTTTTTTTCCTGAAAATATCTTCTAAATTGAATCGTTTGCACAATGCTTTGAATACAGTAAATTAGAATAGCAAAGAGCATGTGCAGTTACTGTAAAATGTGAAACATACATATTCAGTTTCTTGTACTCAGATACCTCACTACATACATTAATATCTAACTTTACTGTAGTTTTCACATGACTGTGCAAATAGTAAATAGTGCTGTCTTGAGCATTTTCGGGAAGTGTCACCAAAATCTGACTTTTTTGCATCGTAAAAAACTTTGAGTAAATGACTTTAATTATGACTTCTTCATAAACAATGGTGTCAGGACTTTCCATCTTGATGACACTGACACTTTCATTGACATGAATACTTGCTTTTGAGGAATGAGCTATCCATTTTGAGCAAGTGACACACTTTTGCAGGTTATCAACTAGGTTTTGCCGTTTGTACTAATTGTTTTGAGAAATGCATTAACTGTTGTGCAAATGTAAATAGTGTTGTGAGAAATGCACCAAACCAAAACTGTAAAGAGCAATTTTAAGCACAGCATTCTGTCAGCACGCTAAAACTCTCTCAGGAAAGTTGTACTGTATCTCTTAATTCATCCGCTTCAAAGCACCACCACGAAAAATAAAAATCTACATAGATGTGTCAACTCCAGTAATCTTGGACCGTGTTGGCCATCGCTTATAATTATATAACAATCTGTAGCTCCCTTTCAGTCTGATGCAGCTTTTTCTATTTATTTTAGAGAATTATCTGTTTTTCTCTCTGCAGCAGATCCAAAATTAATGTGAGGGGGAAAAAACAGCATACTGTAAATTATTCAGACACACTTTAGAATGAGCATGAACTTGACAGAATTTGCATACTTTACAGATAGATAGATAGATGGATTGAGGTAGATGAAATCTGAATAGAAGGACAGCAGTGATCCAGTCTTTTCTAAGTAGGCATTAGAGATGATGCATGCATTCATTTCACAAAGTGTTGCTTGTTACTGGCTATTTAAATTGCAAATCCTATGTTGGTCACTGAACTATAATCTTCTGACTCTATGAACAATTACCTCCCCTCCCACCATCAGATAAATAAGTGCCTCCTCCTAATAAGCCTCTACTATAGGGAACTAATGGCTCCCTCTTGCTCTTTTAATTTCATTCATACCTTAACATGAGAAATTAATTATTAATCATCAGTAAACAACAGTTTAAGATGCTGGCCGCACCATTGTCAGCTAATTGGCTCATTAAGAGTAACATTAGGAGGGAGAGAGGCTGTCGACAGGCCCTGCAGGACCCAGTCGATGCACCTCGTGCATGAAGCATTGATCTCCAGTGAGCGTCGCCCAACCTGATTAAAGCTCAATAAAGCCTTTCGGCTGCTCTCCGATGTACAGAACAGCACCCGTCTGCCCCAGAGACCAACCTGAATTGGAGTCGCTTCACTTCTTCTCGCCCTGTCCCCCCTCTTGCCCTCTTTAGGTCCTGGGAACAGCTCCTCCAATGGTTCTGCTTTGGCTGTGAGGCTAAATGGACCAGTGCAAAGATCAATATGGAGTAGAAGCAGCGCATAAGATACAAAGCATAAGCATACGTACGGAAAGCTTGCTAGTGGTACAGAACGCAGCGTACTACTTCAGTACACAGTGTTGGATAACTCATGCTAGACAAGGACCAACTCCTCTGCCACTGGAGAGTGACAGAGCGCTTCAGAAATGCAGTCTGAAATATTCAAAAGAACCGACAGTAAGTCCAGAGTTGAAAAGCTTAGAACTTGGACAGTGGAGGAGGTGCAAAACACAAAGGTTTGTGGGCATGTGTGTGTTTGGAATGAAAAGTTGTGTTTTTGATCTCGTACGTGCTCTTCTTTGCTTTTTTTAGTTGCCATCTGCGTGTCTTGAACACCAGTATCACACAGACAACACCATTCAAAAGTATTTCATATACTAAAATTAAATAGAACTGCACACCATATACCACACTGTAGAACCAATTTTGACTCAGAAATGAAACTATTATGAATTAAACATGACATTTATAGGTAGAAAATGTAATTTTTTTCTTAAAATATATAATAATATAACAGTAATCCTTGTTTTATCTGCTATTTACTTTGTTAGCTTTTGTTTTTCAGATTTTGAGTTTACATTTTGGTTTTAGTTTAAGTTTTAGTTTAGCTTTCTATCTTTTCATTAGCGTTTTTATGTTCATATTTCAGAATTGCATCTTTACTCAGCTGCATCTGCTGTAGAGATGCATCAGCATAGACTTCCCCCATCATAAATCCCACCCATCCTCATACAAACACGCAGACCCATAAAAAGCCTTTACACACACTAAACAAACTCATTGAGCATCAGTAAAGGTGGAGACTTGGCTTGATGCGCTAAACACACAGTAAAGCAACCTTTCTGGCTCAGGATAAGTCTTATGTTATCCAAGAGAATGTGGAGTGCTTTCCTTTGGGAAATTCGTTCAACTGTTGGATGCATCTGAATTTCAATGGGAATTGCTGCTATGGTACTCTGTTTCCTTTTTATGATTCGGGTTGTGTTGGATTTTGAGGAGAGAGGTTGTCATTAACTGGCTTATCTCCATCCGTTCACTCTCCTCCCCTTCCACTCTCTTGCAAGGCAAACACCTGTTCCATCGTTTCTCATTCCCTTGCTCAGCTCAGCTCAGCTCACCTCCAGCCAGCACCCCGTGATCTGATCGAGACCTGGAGCAGGTGCTGCCAGGAGATAGAGAAGACGGAGATCAGGCCTTACAGTCCAATAGCTACAGCACTGATCATCTCTGCATCTGCAGACGTAACTCATACTCACATATCTACACACAGAAGCTGATATGCACATAAAATAGTGGGAATCACAGGGTGGAGTGTGTCCTTTCAGCTTCCACTGTGTGAAAATATACACACACACACACGCACACACGCACACAATCGTTCCCACACAGTTCTTTCAGCGTCTGCTGTGCTGTGATATTCAATCAAGGTCAGCAGGTCAGTAAGCTGTGGTAGAGTGGATGAAAGTCCAAAAGAAGTTCAGATAATAACAGTGAGAAATTCATAGCCTCATTATCATATAAATAACATGTTAGTATTCTATTGCTTTTAATTAATCACTTTAAAATATTGCATTGCATTGATATTATTGCTTTGGTAACACTTTAGAATAATTGGCCGTTGTTAACAAGTAACTATGCAGGAAGTAATAGGTAGTTCTACACGAACACTTAACTTAATACTATTGTGTTACCATTATTTTTATTTTTTATGTATTTTTTTAGAACAACACAATTTTAGTAAAAGCAAAACATATTGGTATATATTTCTTATGCACATTTCTTCCTCTCCACTGTCCTATCTGGATGATAAAGAAATGAAGAGAAAATAGATAAAGAAATAAATCATGTATTTTTGTCAGTAATGTAGCATTAAAATTCAAAATTGAATAAAATGTCAATATTATTAAATATTATCACCTCAAACATTTTCAGAGGGTTTAAATCTGTATTCACTGCTTCCCACTTCAGTCCAATGTTTTGTTTTGAACCACTCCCAGGTGCTTTTAGGAGTGTTTAGCATCAAAATCTTACTGAAAGACCCGTGACCTCTGATGGAGACACAGCTTTTTGATGCTAGCTTCAACATAAAACCCCAAAAGGTTTAAGTAATCTGATTTCTTAATTCCATGCACAGGTTCGAGGACTATATAAGCTATACACACAGTCACTGACCCCACGAGCACTTTCAAGATGTGACTTATTTTCATTCGCTTCTTTCTGGTTCCCTTGTTCTTATGTTTCCACTCCTCTAAAAGCCCCCTCGGTCCTCCAGTCGTCCGTAGTGCAGGAGGATGGGGGGATTAACGGATCAGTTCCCAATTTCCCCTCAGCCAGCTCGCCCATAATCACATCATCTTACACCTGACAAGAGGGATAAATTCCATTAGCTTTTATTAGCAGTAATTATCCCCGGCTCTCACCCCATGCTGTCCCCATCCCTTCACCCGCTTCTTCTCTCTCTCTCCTTTTTCCTTTTATTCCTTTTTGTGCTTCTCATTTCTTTGGCTTTTTTTGTTTCCGGAGTCTACGCTCGCCCACTGTGCCACTCGCCCTACTCTTCTGGTTGGCTTCACCATGGCTTTTAATTAACACCCTCAGTCACAGTCAAGCAGGCTGCTTCCTGGAGCCCTCTCCTCACAGGGCATCCCACACCAGTATCTTACACACACATACACACACACCGTGGGCGAAGGGATGAGACGGGTCACACATTAAATGAGGAGCCGCTGGCTTGTGAAGCCTGTTTCAGTGGGTGCTATCATGCGAGTCCTCTTCTTCTCCCTCTCACTCTCTGTTCCCTGTTGGCTGTGTTTCAGTAGGAGTCAGCAGTGGCTTTATTGGTCGTTATGTATGGAGAGAGTGATCAGGGCTTGCAGGTGCTGAGGGCTGCTACAGATGTGTGTATGTGTGAGTTTGTGTGTGTCTCAGGGCTGATTCAGGCTCTCGTACTTACACATTTGATGTAATTACACAATTATTCCCACTTGCCCACCTGTGGTAGGTGAGCAGTGCGACTCCTACTTTGTTTCACAACAAACATACTCAAGCTGTTTCACTGTTTACGATAATATCTCAACTGATTTAAGCGCATGTGCTTGTTTTTTCTGCTCCGTTCTCCTAGGTTGTAGTTTTGAGGTTTAGCTGGTTCTTTGTAAGGTTCATCTGTTTACAGTACATTAGCATACTTCAGTTGATCGCAAGGTCAAAAATTATCAGTGGAGTGTTATTTTTTTTTTTTTTTTTTACACTGAACATCTGTGGAATTTAAATATTGTAAAATATTTCAAATGGATTTACCAACTATAAATGTGTTTGTTCTATAAAGACTGTAAGAGTGTACGAGTCGTTGGGATTTTTAAGTGATTCTTTGTACATAGTTAGACCAGTAGGTTGCGACAAGTGACTGTTTTTCAATGAGTTATTTAATCATTCATTCAACACACACACTTGTTCAGGAACTAAATGAGTGAGTCTTTTTAAAATGAGTCATTAAATGATTCAATTAGCCAATTCCTTTAAAGAAGTTAATAATTATGAATCTAATATGAGTGAGTCACTGAATCAGTCACTCAACTGATTTGTTCAAAATTGCTGATTCATCCTAAAGTTATTCAAGTGACTGTCTGAGAGCCATTTAGTCATTCACTCTTATTCTGTTTAAAATAAATAAATAAGGAATAAAGCTTCTAGGTTCTAGTTTGTTTAGATATATTTGTAAGGAAACACAATGCATTAAAAGCCAAGGGGTGAAAACCTTTGAAAAGGATGAAGATGTCCAATTTCTATTTTTTTTTTTATATATATATATATATTTTCCCTCATTTAGAACTGCCCTTCGGAAGCAACAAAAGATTCTTGCATGTTTTACAAAAGGCAAATTAAGTACAATTTAACTTGCTCTTCAAATTTGAAAAGTTTTCACCCCCCGTCTCTTTATTCATTGTATTTCCTTCAGTTGTGGACCATGGGTTTCTAAACTTTTTAATAGGGTTATTTTAATAATTTCTTAATAATTTAGCCTTATGGACTATATGTATTTTATGTCAAATCTTTTATTTCTTTTATGTATTTTATGTTCGTACTAAGAATAATACAAATACAAAATAAAAAATATATATTATTTTGTTAAAATTACTAACTTTCAGTACTGTATATTAATTTTGGTTGCTTTTCAATATGAGAATTTTTTTCACACATATTCACCACATGGATTCCTAGAAAAATTACATTTAGATTTAGATTATTGTATGATGGTTAATTTCCACTGAGGTAAGTTAGAAGTACTTACTAAATTGCAGTAGCAAATGCAATTTTTTCATCAATGCGCGTTATATTTGACTCTGAATACATTCTAATTTGTAGCTGAAAGCAAAATAAAATGTATCCAAGTATTTAATAAATGAACAAGCAAAAGTCCCAGGAGATTTGTAGAATTTACTGACTTTACAATTCTGCTGAGGTCTGCTAAGCTTTTGTGTGATTCTTTCTTTTTCTTTTGATTTTTCCTGCAAGAGCATCAGAGCTTTTAATCAGCTTGTATTATTCTTAATAAATAAAGAAACACTCTAGAGATACCAGATAATTTTTCTTTACATCAATCTCATATAAGGCGTAATTGATAATTGTTTTTTCCTTTAACATAAAACACACTGGCAAGATTACCCTTTGAATATCAAATATCAAAGTTTTTCGTATCAAAAATATCAGTTAAATATCTGTTTTGTTTTGTTTTGTTTTGTTTTGGTGGGCTCCGTCTGGTTTGTCCTATTTGCTATTCTGCTGGGCTTGTGCTGAGTTTCATTTACATGCCGTCTTGGTAACGTCTGCTTTCACTGCGCTCCCCCTAGACCATCAACTGCTTACATAAATCTTGCACTTCAATTAGACTTTACAGAGGGCAAAATGGCACAAACAGAGCAGAGCTGCAGAAGTTTTAGGCATGCACTTGCTAGGACAGACTGCACCGTGAAATAGGCCTCCTGCGTAGCATTAGAAAAGTGTAAAGAGTCTCCTATCGCCTGAGAGAGATGCTCAGAGATGGACACGGCGATGGACGTTCACACATGCCTCTCAGTGGCCCCTGAAGTCGTTGTGACTGTCATGGCAGATATCTAAACAAACTCACCACGGTAATGAGCTAAGGGGGGCGGCAGGGCCCCAAACGGACTCAGCAGGAAAGGAGGCGTTCAAGCTGCACTCATCATACTGTCACTCAGTAACAGCAGCTTGAAACCGAGGGGTCACTGGCATTCACGACAGACTATCTACTGATCACGCATGTGCGGCAGTGTGTGTTTTTGTATGTGTGTGTGTCTCAAAGCAAAAGGACGGCTAATTAGATTCAGTTGTGGGTGGACGCTAATGACGGCGGAGCGCTCTATCCCGCTGGGACTGATATGGAACAGCGCATTACACTGATGGGAAAACTATCTCTCTCTCTCTGTCTCGCATTCTTCCCTCCACTCATACTCCCATCAGTACACTCGCACTCCGTCTCCTTTTAGTTCTCCGTCTGTGTTTGGGGACTCATTAGAAAACACCACAAAGCAATATCCACTTGACCTTGTTAATTAATCAGCTACGTCATGTTGCTAGAATAAAAACAAGCTCCTCGTAGGACACTTCCTGTAACAGCCCTTCCAGGCTTCCGGATTGGCTCTGCACTAATGTGACTCCACCTTCACTGGCTGGATCTCTTGCAAATGGGACAAAATGGTAATTAGTCGGAAGCCGACACAGTTGTTTAATTAATACATCAGGCGAGATGAGCCTGAGATGTTACACGGTACATTCCATCCTTTGATGCGGCTCTCGCCATCAGCTTGTGTCTGCCGTCTGATTTCGATGACCTGCTCTGTGGTCATTAGCAGAAATCACCATCTCTGTGGACGCAGTCACAGCCAGGGTCATCTCTCCACGTTCGCCCCGCTAGACAGACTGAGAGAGAAGCAGAAGCTCATCTCTGTCCAGAGGGCACTACATGTAAATGGGCTGGAATAGCCACGCATACAGATGCCTTCCAGGCGGCGGCTGAGACACAAAAACAGTAAATTGGCACAGGTTGGCTGTGGGTGATGTGTGTGTATTGCTCCATACAGCGCATGGGACATTATTTACAGCCTCTGGAGGCCTATGACTGCCAACATCAGGCCAGCTTAGAGAGGACGAATACTGAGAATGTTTTGCTAGCCGTGTTGATACAGAAAATTTGTTTCAGCATCTCTAGCTATATTTTCTCTTATTTAGATGCAGTGTACTTTAACTTGACCTTTTGTTCTGGCCAATACTCACCACTGTTTTTGCTAAAAAACAATAAATATCAGTCTATACTACATTTTTTTTTTAAAGTTTTAAATACATTTAAAAGTGTAATAATTGAATAATTAATTTAATTAATAATGTTACATATCACAGACATTAGACATTAATATAATAATCATAATATGAAGAATTAGATTTTTTTTTTTTTTTGACAATCCAGAAAATTGCTCAATTTTGGTGGGAAATTAATAGAACTAATGATTCTGTCTAGAAATATGAAGTAAACTTGCAATCGGTATTTATCCAAGTTTACACACTATTGAACTAAAAACGGAAAGTGAATGTTTTTTAGCAAAACTAAGGGTTAAAATCCAAATAAGTTCCTTATTCTGGTTAAAATATATTCCTTATTCGGGTATAAATAATATTTTTGTATTATTTTGCTTTTGTATCAGATATTAAGCATTTTTGTCACTTTATAAGTTTTTTTAAGCATAAATAGTAGTAAAATATCAAAACTAATTTGCTAAATCCTTCTGTTGATACTTTATTATACATTTTTCAATAGTTGCGTCTAAATTGGTTGAGATCTGCTCTCAAAAGAAAAATGCTTAGGAAGCAGGATTTCTTTCTGATGTCCTTGATTTCATTACACCATGTTCTTTTGATTTGCTGGAGTTTCACACATAAATTTTGCCAGAATATACCACAGCTGTGAAACTCCCTCTTGTGGTAAGGAAGAGTCACAGACACACTCATTCATTTCCAAAGCAAGTTGCTCCAGCCTTCCTTTTCAATGGGTATGAGTGTTTTTGTTTGTATTTTAGTATTTGTTTTGCTTTGACTTTTTAGCAGACCATAAGCCATTGGTGGGGGCTAGTGATTGTTTGGGGGGGGGGGGGTGTCATTGTTTTGACAGATTTAGTTACAGAAGCACCGAGATCAATTATTCAGCAGAGCCATGCATGGTTGCAGGATTAATGGTGCGTGTGGCGTATAAATCAAGCAGCAGTCTTGAACCACTTCAGGAGAGAGGAAACAGGAATGACGCTTGTGGAGAAGGCATTAGCGTCCACATTCATTCTCTGAGCGAGCATTCCTAACCTTGAGACAGGACAGTTAGCGTGCTACCAGTCGCAAATAAAGCCTGCCGTTTTCCGATGAAGCAAAGCTCTGATAACTAACACCTGCACTCTGTCACATTAGATCATCTGGAGTGCGGGAAGTGCACTGAAGGACGGAGGCTTCATATCACTCATGAGCAAGGATAAAGCGGGGCGGCCCATATCTGTAATTGGGGAAAGTAAACTGTTGAGGGGATTGAGCTCCAGAGATACTGAATGTCACATAACTCACACCCTCCACTCCACCTCTTCTCTGTACCTCTGCTTCCTGTCTCTCTAACACCCTCTTTCAATCACCCAACTTTGCTACTGTCCAACTTTTCATTTTTTATCGATGTCTGAATGTCTGTGAATTTCAGTTGTCACTGTGCTGATCGATGGAATGCAAAAAAAAAAACAGTTCACAGCACAACAAATTGTAGCTTCTGTGAAATGGATATTCATTTAAAGCCTTGAAAATCCATTATAAGCTGCTCTTGAGGTTGACAAAACATCTGTTTATTATTTATCATTTTTATTTTAAGATATTATATTTTTCAAAAGTCTAAATTCTTGCCCATAGGCCTGACTAAATCTGGATGTTTTGGGGTCGTCTGTTTGTTATGATGTGTTCTTTTTATTTAGTTATTCATTTATTTATTTCGATTTCAAAAATTATATTCAAATCAGATGTTGAAGTTTCATTTATGATCTTATTTTTATTTATTATGTAAAATATTTATATATGTTACATTTATTATATTCAAATATAGTATTTTGTCCATCTGTCTATTGTTTATACAAGGATGTTCTATAGAATATGTTTCAATATAGATGAAGGCCAGTGTAGATGTTGAAAAGTGGGAAAAGGCCATTCAACTTTTAGCATGTTTAAATTCCCTGAGAACCCAGTGAAAAGCAGAAAAGCATTTTGTTTGAACTACAGTAGCTATGATACATTATGTAGTTATACATGATCAGTAACCATTTTATGATTAGTATATTATTTTATATCAGAAAAGGTTGCAGGCCAGGTAGGAGTATGTCATGAGAAGAGGGTCGCCATGATAGTGAAGAGAGTGAGACAGAGAGCCAGGCTGTAAATTTAGGAGGACAGAGGGGGCTGTTGCCCAGGACAGATAAACACAGGTTCCAGCCACCAGTCTCTGTGAGAGAGAGAACAGGCTCTGGTCCAGAACAGATGCACCACCAAGCCAGCTTACAAAACATCTCATAATAAGTCAGCCAGACATGGGCCTCAGAAATGAAGTGTCACTTCCCATTCTCCTTGCCTTCTATCTTACACTCGCTCCTTTCGTTTTTGTCTCTCCTATGTCTCCCTCTCTCTTTCTCATAACACAGAATCTGTCTCCTTGTATCTAGACACAAGTCTCCGTGTGTGTGTGTGTGTGTGTGTGTGTGTGTTTTCAACAAAAGATCACAAACTCCTGAAGTTTTTTAGTTTGAAATTCAGTCAGTAGAATACTAATACTAAATATATTTATTTGTTTATGTATAGAAATTAAAAAGGAAACTCTCTTTAAATTATACTAACATTATTAGTAATATCTTTATTTTATTTAAATATATAAATTCTCTTAACATTAAAGATTTTGCCACCAAATTATTCTATTTTGTAGACCTGTCTTCTGCAGCTTGTGCACCACAATTTGTGAATAATTGCACAGATTCTTATTTGGATTGAGATCAGAGCCGTTCACCTTTTTGTTCTTGAGCTGCTTCAGTGTTAATTTGGCTTGTGTTTTGGGAGTAAATGTGGACATGTTGCTCGGGTTAGTAAGGCCTGTATCTGTGCTGCTAGTTAATGTAGGACTGATCACTCTGTCTGTCACTCTGTGATAATATCAAGCTGTCCCAAACTGTTCCAAGCCATCTGGATCCTGACTTTCCACCATGCTCCAAAATATAGTAGCTAATTTCTGGCCCAATGGAGCTCAGATCAAGTGTGATATATTTAGCAAGGAAAAAAAGGTTAACATATTTTGTCATTATAAAATGTACACAAGATTAATTTATATATTATGAGATTAATATACATATGAATTACATTTTATATAAATTTTAATAGAATCAAAAATAACCTAGTAAAATCTAATTTAGAATAAATACGCAAGTTAGATTTATTGTAAATAAAATAAGTTAGAATGTATTTTACATTCACATTTATTTGTATGTTATATAATCAAAAGCAAGCAAAAATGTAGTTGCCTATAGTTATAACATGAACATAAAAAAATGTATTATCACAAAGCATGTAGACTAGTGTTTGCCACTCTGGTATTTGTATAAAGGAGCGTACCCCCTGTTCCAGAGCAGGAAATGTGGTTTGGCCTGTACTGACCTCTCCTGACCCCTCCACCCCAACCTCCCCATCCCGTCACCCCTCCGCCACCTCCAGCCTGCGTTTGCGCAAGGAAGATTAAGCTGCTCTGACGAAGCCGTGTTTACAAATATGCAGGCAGAGGAACAGGGCAAGCGACGCTGAGGAGGAATAGAATACAAATTGCTTTTTTTATCTCTCTCAGGGCCTGGGCTTGAGAAAATGCATTTGCGATTGGTGTTCCTCTGCCTGTGAAGGATAAAGCCTCTGCTATGTGTTTGGGTGCTGGTTAGCATTCATGCTCTCTCTCTCCTTCTCTCTTTACCTCCTGTTCTCTTTCTCCCCTCCTTTTCACCTCCTTCATCCCAGGGTCTGATTTTCTGGCTGTTTCGCTGGTAATCAAGTAGTCTCTCCGCTCTCCTCTGATGTCTCGCTGACTCTGTCTCTCTCTTTTCTCTCTTTTTTGAAGACACTCTTTATGATTAACAGTCTCTGTGAGCGGCTGTCTGCTCGTGCGGGAGCCGGCAGAAATGAAGAGAGCATATACATCAAGCTGGGAGAGCTATAACTGTGTGCTAATCACTGCTAACACAATTATGCGGAGCTACAGATCCTCCCTGCTTTATACAGTCACACTCCAAAGTTCCATTTGTGTGTTTTACATATCCTGGAAATGGCTTGCGTTCGTAAAAGCCTAAAGCCTAAATTAAAATTCTATCATCATGTATTCACCCTCATGTCATTCCAAAACTGTAGGATTTCTAGCTTTTCTGTAGGATAAGAAAGAATGTAGGTAACCAAATAGCTTTGGTAATTATTGACTTGAAACAGAGAAAAACATTATGAGACATTTCAGAAAATATCTTCTTTGATGTTCTTCAAAAGAAAGAAAGTGAGTTCATTTCTGGTTGAAACTTTTATTTAAATGTGGGTTGCTATAAAATGGATTTCCCTGGTTACTATTTTCTGAATCCATGTGTTAACTTGCTATTTATATATTTATTTTATGTAAGTTTTGTTCTCATTTATTTACAGTAAAAACTCAAATTTACACTGGAAAAAACTGAAAAAAAACTGTTAAAGCGACAGTAAAAACCTGATAAATGGATAACATTTACAGGGAAAAAAACTGAATTCCCTGCATTGCATTTCAAAGTTTGTTTGAATGTGTTGTTTCCTCTTAGTTTTTCTTTTCAGTTATGTTAATTAGGGTTGTATGTTAAATCTAATGTTGTTAAATTAATGTTTATTGCATATTTCAGTTTAATGAGTCTCACCATGATGGTGTTTAGTGTTTGTTTGAATGACTCTGAGCACCTTCTATATGTGTTGCTATTTAAAAGCTGCTTGTGATGGGCTTTGCTTCATCATGTGACTTTATCAACACCACCTGCATTTGGTGCTCATCAGTGTATTTCAAAAGTACAAAACAGATTTCAGTACTTTAATAGGTTGGTATGTTAACCTTATGTCAGTTAATGAAACTGATTGGTATTTAACTGTAAATTTCACTTAAAACCAAAAACGTTGTTACCATATATTTTTACGACAGAATTCGGGCAACCACAGCTGCTAGACTTTTTTTTTTACAGTATAGCTATTATATGTGGCTTTATGTTTGAAAATATGCTTAAAAATCTTTAGTATTTTGTTCACATTTTGTAAATCCAGTTTGTGTAACATCACTGTAACCAGTCATATATATTCAGACACATTCAAATCTGGCACTTTGTATTTGGCACAAATAACAACTTGTATCATATCTTATAGCATTGGAATATAGCACAGAAGTCGTTTGTTCCTCTTTTATGCTCCTTTTATTGTGTTTTTCTTTTATATTCCCTATCCTTCCACTGTAAAAAAGAAAAACAGCCAGGAAGACATTTCCTTTAGTATTCTAAAGAATGAGGAAAGTCATATGGATGTAGGTGAACTATTCCTTTAAGTTTCTTGTAGCGTGGGTTAAACGGTTTAACCCACTTTCCATATTTTGACACAGTCGACTCATTGTGTTTGTCTGCTCAGCGTTTGTTGTGAGCATTTGAAGCTGTTCAAAAAGCATGAGAACCGTTTCCCCAGGGAGCAAAGCTTTGTGCATAAATATTTAGCACAAATGGAAATAAAACAAAACGCCACACGCCTCATAATGCTATTCATGCAAACCAGCCTCTGATTCACATTCAGAAGTCTAATATTACCGCGGCGTGTTTACGAATCGCTTGCTCTCTCAGATCTCAAATGCTGATAGATCCAGAAACTTCAGCACGCTGGAAAACATCAGCTGTTTTCAGATAACCCCTGACCTTTGACCTCCACAGGAGGGACTGGCCGTCCTTTTGCCTTTCTATTAGCTTCCGTAATGAAACCCAGAATTCCATGAATAATGGCCGCTACGGCTGATGGAGACACAGATTCATTATTCAGCACGCCGGTAGGGTTTGGGATCAGGGATCAGGAGGAGGCAGAGGAGAGAATGGGATCTCAGACAGGGTGAGGGTGTGAATGGAGAATGAGAATGCACAATTCCCCCGTACTTCAAAGTTTGTTTGTTTTTTTTCAGTGGGTTGAAGGGGAATTATCTCTCAATACCCATGATATTTTTGACAAGTAATGGCATGCCGAAGCCCTTTTCTCTTCATATTTAAGAGATAAAGTCGCTTCAAAGCTTTCATGAATGTTTCTGTAATTGTTATATTAGACACCAACAATCCCTCCCTTCAGGCAGCTAATCTCTCGTTTAAACTTTCTATCCTTTTGACTTCTGCATGTAAGAGCCTCTCCTCAATTTGGTCTCACTGTTTGGCAGTCGTCTACTATCCTTCATAGACGCAAATAACCAAGCTCTGTGGAGTCCCAGAGGTTCCCCCGTTCTTTATGTTAGCAGCTCATGCATCACCAGCTCTCTCTGACAGAGAGAAATATGCCATTTATTTTTGTTTCACCCTGATAGAGGAAGACACAGAGCAGAAGGGGGGGGGGGGTGAACTGCCTGTTGCACAGGGTTGTTCGTGAATCATGATTCTGTCCGCAGAACTCTGGCCAGGCTTCAGACCCGAAGTCACTTTGTCAGACAGCAGGACTTAATGGGCTATTACAGTACCCTTACATTGTGACACGGAGAGACTCTTAGTAATGATGGCTCTATATGCTCTGAGTCTGCTCAGCCTGAGGGCTGATTTGGGTTTGGATGTGTAAAAGTACTTTTAGACAGCGTATGTTCGTCTTGTCTAGATACCACCTTCGCCTTCTGTCTACTAATGATGTAATAGATCAGCAATCAACAGTCACTCTCTCTCTCTAACTGCCTTGCACACAAGTGGGTAAGGAGTCAGTCACCTTGGATTAACCTGGAATAAAGTATCTAACTCATAGATAGTGGTATAATTCATGGATCAACTTTGGGGGTTAGATCCCTCAACCTTGCATTGAATTAAATGTATAAAAGGAATAGAGCACCATCATCTGCTGATTTTAAATCTCACAATCTCTTTCTTTTCACACCAGGTTTGATGTCATAGGTTTTTGTGGGAAGCCTGTCAAATTTGTCATTAAATTGAATCAGAACTGCGAGTTGCAGAGAAGGGGAGGGGTTTTATTGAATAACGTTAACGTGTTTCAATTGTTTATTATTATGCAATGTATCTATTTTGTGTTCCACAGAAACAAAAAAAAAAATTGAAACAGGTTTGGAAAAGCATGAGGGTAATGATTGTAATTCTGGGAATTTTAAACCACTAACCACACTGCATAGACACACACTTCAGTGGGTCACCGCTGTCCTGGATGAGTCAAGAGCACTGGGTTGTTCGGTATTCCATAGATGCTCGTCATATATGAGAGTATGCCGGGGTTTTAGTGTGTAGAGGAGCATGAGGCCTTTGCCACCCCACCATCCCATTACCTCAGCCTGCTCCGGCAGGGCTTTAACCTTGGCAGGCAGGCTGGAGGAGAGAGGGTAATTCTAACCTTAAAAACCTGCTGATTAAAGCTAGTTTTGTGGAATTCGATTCCACTTAATGCCTTTGGCCCTGAGCCCAGAGGCCTGGCATTAACATCAACAGACACTGTGTCTTCTGCCTGAGAGACGTGCACACACACACACGCACACACATTTGTTGTACTGACACAGGCATAAGTGTGGGTAGTACGCACACTATTCTCCCTCCTTATCTCTCTTTCCCTCTCTCTCACTGTATGCAGTGATATCGGACAGCCTTAGTTGTACAATATTTCCTCTGTGTTATTGTTGTGTTTGTGATATTGATGTATGGCTCTGTTTACTTGTCCAGCTCGAGTAATTAATTCCCCCTTTCGGGGTCTGTGTATAAACTGGTTTTGTTTATTTACAATGTGCAAGGTATTTTTAGAAACCAAATTACCATTAGGCCTTCTTTTTTTGTGCGAGCGGTATTGTTCGGTGATCACAGTCTCCTTAGCTTTATTTTGTTTTCTACAGCTGAAGTTTGAAATGGCGCAGCAGAGGTGGCTAAACTCAATAAGATGATTCTGTTTCTAGAGATGATTCTGCTAATGTGGTACTAGTATGATGCTAGCAGGACTGTGCACGGTTCAGAATTGAATTGAGAATTCTTTCATTTCAAATTCAGTTCAGTCTAAAAACATTTTTAACTCAAATTTGCATCTAAATTGTTCACTTTAATCATTTACTGTACTCATCTTCATGTAAAAACAAACCACCATGACTTATTTTACTATAATTTGAATGATAGATTGACAAAAAATTGTGTAAAAGTCTACATTCAAAAAAGTTTTAGAGGAACGACAAAGTTTATAATTCATATACAACATTTTATATTAATAAATTAACTGTCCACAGTGCTCAATTTGAGACATGGCCTTGCATGCACAGTGTATTGTGTTAATTTATATGAAGATAAGTAACTTACTGGAAAGGAGACATATTTGTGTCTTAGCCTCAGGCTCAATTCACAACCCTTAGGCAGGTCTACTTATACAGTATATGCCTGACTGATAATACAAATCTTGATCTGCTTAATGAAACTCTGTAGTAGATCTGCTGGCATAAGAATTCATAACCAGGACATGCTTATAAGGGTTTGCAGGTGATGTACGCACAAACACGTAGTTATCCAGATCCGTTCAGTATTGCTGAAAGAAGAGTAAGGCATGACAAATGTACATGTTCAAGTGATTGGTAATAGATTTGTCTTGATTATCTACAAGGTCTCGGCTCACTATATCACTCTACGAGGTAATTCATCAAGTTGTCGCCAATGCGCTCTCAAATTGTATGATTGAGTATTCCCAACTGGATTCACTGTCTGATAAATTATTCTGTGTGTAGCAAGTGCTAAGACAAAACTCTATCAAGGTTAGCGTGGGATTCGGTATAGCTGCCATACCAGACTACACAAACACTCTGCAGTGTCTGGTTTCCCTCAGAGGCTTATAGGGCCTCAATCAGGGTAGGCATGATATTTAATTTGACACAAATGAAAATGAGGCTGAGGTATAGAATGTGAGTCTGCTTAATAAGGAAAGAAACTACAGGCAAAATGTATTAAGCAATATAAACAGATTTCCGACATCCACAATGTAAAAAAAACTCTAATGTTAACCAAATGAAATACGTTTCAGTTGTGGGAATGTTTGAAATATAGTGGCTCAATTTTATATTTAACCACAACATTTCAGAAGTGTATTAATGTAATTTGTTTAATCATTTATTTTTTTAAAAGAACTGCGTTTTCAATTAGTTAAAATGGTTAACCTATTCTTTTGTATTGTCTTGCTTAGATTGCGCTACTGAATACTGTGCAGTATACTGTATTGAATGGACTGTATGTCTTTTTCCTCGCAGCCTCATTTTTATTCGCATCACATTAAACAGCATCTACCCTGATGAGGTTCATTGAAAGCATCCAGTATCACAACCACACACATCGTCACATCATAAAACAGCAAATTGGCACCATACTTAAGATGCCATGGTCTGATTAAGAGTGCCTTCACACATCATTATTGCCTAATGAGAGAGTCTCACATCTTCGGCAGGTTGGACACCTTGCCGTCATTGCCTACCCGGTTGCCTTGATTGATGGCTCGGTGAAACACCTGGTTTGACGACATACACAATTAGTGTGTCCTAATCACAGCTCTACTGTCTGACCATGTAACATCTGGCCAAAGTGTTGTGACCATAACTGACACCATGGGCACATAGACCCTGGTTATTTAGTGTTATAAGAAATCACTAGTTACAAGCTGTTTATCATTGTAAGAAGTTTCCAGTTTTGTAATGAGGGTTTAAAAAGTTTAGCTAGAGGAATTTAATAGCAAATAAACTAGATGTCCTTGAGCAGAACCATATATTCTTCTTAGTATTTTTTTTGGACAGAAAGAAATTCTGATCAGGATGTTTACACACATTTTTCTCTGTGGTCAATTCATCTCAGTGAAGGCTGTTGAGCATTTTTATTTTAAAATTAAAAAACTCGGGTTTGCAATACAGTTTCATAGAGATCATTTAATTAAGCAAGCATCACAATTTTTAGACCGACAGACTGACCCCACTATTTTTTATTCCAAACGGCCCATTTCACAACAAAATCTCATCTATGGCCTGTTTTAGATGTGCATTGAGAACAGTTTGTAATTTGTAGTCTTGCTGTTGCTTCAAATGATGAGTAAGTCAGATTGAGAAATGGAGAGAAGTCCTGCATGATTGTGGGAATATAATTATGCCTTAATTGCTTGCCATTTGATGTGCTGTCATTTGTCACAGCCCACAGACAGCAAATAATGGCTTCTGTCATTGTCAGTTTGTCACATTGCCACGAAGCCTTGAGAGAGAATCAGCAAAGAGCTGAATGATATTTGTCCTGAATTACTGATAAGCTAGTCTGCGTTAAAGGTTTATGGTTTTCTCATTTGCTTTGTTGTGCGTGTTATATCAAATGTCTTGGGAGGATGCCAACTGGTCAGTCCACCTGTTTCTAGTTTGTTTGTGTGTGAATGTATTTTATAATTTACATATTTAACCTAATGACAGAAGACCAATAGAGGCTGCCTGGGGCTGATATATTTGCTATTTAATCCACACAGTGGCAAGAAGAGTAAAAACAAGCTAAATAAATAAATATAAATATAATAGAAAAATGTCAAATATATATAATATATAGGAAAACATTTTTTTTATTTCTAGTATCAAATCATTAGCTTTGCATCATGACTCAAGCCTTCCTGTTTTGCATGGCAAAAAAAGTTGCGGATCTAAAAATCACTCCAAATTATTTAGATTTGAGGTTCAGTCACTGTCAGAAAGCAGCTGCCTATGTAGGCAACAGACAGAACGCTAGATTTAGTAACAAAGCGGTATTGTTGTGTAAGCTCTGACAGTATGTGTGTAGCCAATGGACGGTTTACATTGATTCCCGTATCAGCTCTGACAGGTGCTACAGTCTGACACGGCCCAGGCGTCTTGTTTATGCCTGCTGAACACTTTGTGTATTTCTTAAACTGAGTAAACAGAAACTGCCTGGGGCTAATTTATTCACTCTCCAGTCCGAACAGTGGGATGAACAGTAAGGAACCACACACACCTGTCAATACTGCGGAACAGACGCTCGCAGCAGACATCCACACATACAGACATTATCTGTCAGATGGAGATAGAGAAATGTGTTCTCGTACGTTTGGATCCAGAGCTGGATGGGAGCTCAGCGTAGAAAAGCAGTGGCGTTTGATGGACTTTTGAAATGCTTCCCTTGGCTGCTCTGAGACACCACCCATGGTAGAAAGCTTTGCAGATATCTCCTCTGTCTGCCCCTCTCAGATTAGCAGAGGAGAAAGATGGAACCGGTGAGAGACTCTGGACCTCAATGCTCTGCTGACTATAGTGTTTGTTTGCTCATGAGTGTCTGAGTGCATTGACACGGTCAGGGAATCTGTGTTAGCACAAAAACACACACTCTTGTTTGTTTTATGCTGCTGCTGGTGATATAAAGAAAGAGAAAGACAGACTTTAGCTGAATGTTCTGAATGGAGTACTGTTTTACTACTAAGTGCACTGCACATAATGTATTTTTACCTGCTTTAGTACATGACTGTCACGTGACCTCACTACATTGCATGTTTAATTTAGCAATGTGTATACCATTATCATAAAAGATAGAATTTTTAACAGATTTTTTAAATCCATTTTTGTGGAGAGGAAAATATTTGCACTATATACAGTAAACTACCAAGTTTGGATCAATAAGATGTAGTAATGTTTTTAAAAGAAGTTTTTATTTAACCACAAAAATACAGTAAAAACAGGAATATAAGGAGTACAATTTAAAATAGCTGTTTTATATGAAAGGAAAAGAAAGAGCATGACATGTGGCCAGGTATGGTTCCCCATACTAGGAATTTGTGCCCTGCAGCAATGTGTGTGCATAATTCTTCAGAAATCATTCTAATATGCTAATTTGTTGCTCATTTCTTATTTTTATCAGTGTTGAAACTGACGTTGCCCTGATCATAATCTTCCTGACCCCGATCTTTGGAATGCTAATGGTTACTTAACAATCTGATCAAATAAGTAATTAAAAAGATGTTAAAATTGTGGCTGATATAAATCTGTTTATAGTTTATTCATCAATCATCATCAAATACATGGAAGTTTGTATTTAGGGATACATTGTTCTGCGCAGTATTCTCTGTGTGTACTGTTCCTTTTGGTAAATGTCGTAGATCACCTGGGGATTCTGTGCATATAGAAAATTCGCACACTGTGAACAGTGTACACTGGGTAATAGACATCCATATTATTGGTTAGTATGGACCCATTGCATGTTGTATATTGATTTTGAAATCTTTAGTATAGTCGCAAACTGTGTTTTTGTTATGCTCAACCAAAAACAGTGATAATATTTAAAAAAAAATTGTTTTGTTCAAAAAAGCAATCCTACTGACCAGATGAGAATGAGTTTCTCCTGCAGAGATTTGTTTTCTCTCAAGGTTTTATCCTCCTCCTATCTATACCATGTTAGGAACTGTCAAGGCTCTGATCTTTTGTAGAGCTCTTCTGAAACGCTATTGTGAAGAGTTCTACAAAAAATACCTGCACCTTGAATTGAGCCACACGGTAGCTTTCATTTGCACACTTTGCAATTTTAACTTTGGTTTAGTCTCACGCAGCCAACAATGAACACATTGCTAATCGTATTCCACATTAGCTTGTCATTGCAGTATGCAATGCCCTTAAACTCCCTTAGAACTTCAAAAAATCCATTATTTCATAGTGCATGGTGTGTGTGTGTGTGTGTGGATCTGCAGGCATGTGTGTACACGTGTGCATACATCCATGCAAGTGTGTGTGTTTGAATGCACCAAGACTGCTTTGTTTTCCAATTCTCAGCAGGTAAATAAATATTCCCTGTGTGCATTGTAGAGGAGCCGTAACCATAGAAATGGATATTTGATTTATTCCAGAAAGAGCCAAGCTCTTTGGCTTGAGTGCTTGCAAACAATATGTTTGGGTGGAAAGCCAGCACCCAGCAACAGCTCAGCATCACAGATGTCTTCTCGAAATCACATGACTCATTCCATCCCTGGCAGACCTCTTGAGTGTCCTGTCCGTTCCCTGGCCACATGGGCGAGTGCCATTCCTCAACTTATATGATCATTTCTGACTCTTTTGGATAAAACATACATGCATTATGAGTATGTAAAAAGGTATTTTCTAGGTTTTTATTGTTGTATTTAAAGAAGACCTGTTGAAGTGTCTGATAAAGTATAACATTTTTCATTGAAGTCTAACACAGTCATAGAGACAGACCCTCATACACCCTACCACAGGGGTAGGCAAATTCGGTCCTGGAGGGCCGGTGTCCTGCAGAGTTTAGCTCCAACCCTAATCAAACACACCTGA
>JAUCMS010000050.1:6762437-6789402 GCA_032357445.1 Enteromius radiatus | reverse complement strand
TCAGGTGCGTTTGATTAGGGTTGGAGCTAAAATTTGCAGGACAGCGGACCTCCAGGACCAGGATTGAGAAGCCCTGGCCTACAGAATATTTTTAACTGTGCATTTTATTCTATCTTTATGTGTTCATGTTTTATCATCACTTGAATGCAGATAGGTTTCATCAAAAATAAAACATTTTAGACAAAAAACGGAGAAAAATGCTTGTTTATGAAAGTAGTGTATTTTTATCAATTACTGCACTTTCAAGCAAAATACATGCAGATATCATATTCTTTCACCTGTAAATAATGATATGAATTCAGTAAACAGAACAAACAGACACACACACAAACAAAGATGCACACACATTAAGGCTACATACATACATATGTACCTATATACAGTATATATATATATACACACATACTCTATTTATATATAGATCCCGCACACCCACAAACATACAGTACATACATATTCATATTCATATCGCCGGGTTATTGATCTATCCACACCATAACTAGAGATGTTTCTGCGTCTGTAAAGGAATCTCCATCACTGACTAGCCTAACTTTGTCGCAATCAGATTCAAAATGGTCAAAACATGATCTACATGCATGATCTATATATATATAGATCAAATATATAGATCTATATATTATATATATATATTGTTTCTGATGCTTCCATTTATGACGATAATCTTTTTTTCAATCCAGTACACCCAAGAAATCCAGTAACTCATTCAGGACATGCACCAGGGAGTTTCTTGCCGTAATCCACCTAAAACAGGGACTGACTTTAAAACTCATCTTTGGCAGGGAAGCGTTGTTACCCAGTTGACGAGATATCTCTTCAATGGTGGGGAAAGAGTTAATAATAAAGCTCCTTGAGCACCAAATCAGCATGTTCATGTGACACTGAATACTAAAGTAATGGCTGCTAAAACATTTTAAAATCAATTCAATTAGAAAAGTTATTTTAAATTGTGACCATGTTTCACAATATTACTATTTTTAGATCAAATAAATGCATCCTTGGTGAGCATATAAGAAATTATTTGTAAATAAACACTCAACAAGCTCATGGTGATCATTTTACACGTGAGTGGGCCTCTGTTCTTGCACCTAAGCCAGATTAAGATCCTAATGTGGACCAGACCTTTTGTTTTTTTGTTTTTGTTCAAATTCTGTCTATGCAACACTTTTGTTCCCAGAGTGCAGATTCACAAAGGTTGATTCACTCTAACTCAATCCAAGCACAGTCGAGCCTCAAACGATGACACAAAACTACATTTTTCAGGGAATGTGATCACAGAGAGGGAGTGAAAGAAGAGAGAAGCATACAGAGAGCAAAGAGACTGCAAGTGTGGCTGTCTTTTTATCTGGTCCAGATCTTCTTTATTGAAAAAAGTCTCAGTAATAAGACAGGGGAGGAGAGGAGGTAATGAGAAAAGAAGCCTATGAGGAATCTCGGCACTCCTTCCCTCTAAAACACTTTTCCCTCAGATAGCGCCTCATTCTTCCAGGCGTGTCTCGGTGGTATTGCGGAGCTCTGCTCTTCTCGCTCTGCATAATGGCAGAGATCTGCTGAGGGGACGTATTATCACCGTTTACCCAGAATGCTCTGCACCTCGTTGGCCCTTCTGAAAAGTTCTCACTCACGCAGAATAGACTGTCTGGGAGTGGGAATGACTATTTAGAGATTCGAGGTGTTAAGGGTATATTATCTCTCTCTCTCTCTCTCACACACACACACATACACACTCCCTCTGTGACTGTCCCGGTCCCACACTTGATTGATTTAATCACTCCACGTCTCATTCTCTTGTTTAGTGCTAATCGAATGTAATTCCTCAGCTCTCCTTCTTCATCTAATCCTACATTACGTGGCTGAGGTGTGGCGGCCGGGGACGCAGACCCCGGATATCATTATTATATTAATACGACTGAATGTGAGGCCACACTTCATTTGTCTTCCAGGCTGACAGATCTTTAGAAAGTGGTCAATAGCCTTTGCCGAGACCTCTTTATTGTGCAAGAGGAGAGCTCTGCTATGTTGGGGAATGAAATGACTCATAAGACAGAATATTGTCCAGATTAATCAAGAAACTGGCAGAAAAACCTACAACAGCCTCCACCCCCATGTCTCTCTCTCTCTCTCTCTCTGTTTATCTCTCTCCCCGTTTCTGTCTTCCTCCTTCCCTCCCGAGCCTTCTCCCCATGATTGATGGCAAGGTATGGCTTCTCCGTTGAGGATCCGGATGAGTTGGACCATGTATTCCAGTATACATCTCCCTGTCCCACTTCACATACATGCTCATTAAAATAAACAAGCATGCTCATATAGAAGGAGAGATGGATGCTCTCTTTTTCTCTTCACAATCTGTCTTACACACACCGCCTGTCAAACCCACTAAATTTGGCATAGAGCGCCGGCATGTCAGGAGCTGTCCGTGGTGCTGAAAACTTGTTAAACTGTGATCAGTTATTCAGACACTCCAAAAGAAGTGCTTGCTTTCCTTTCAAAGCTTCGTGGTGTGCTTTGAAATCGCACTGTTACCTAAATGTTGACCCTGGCACGCATGCATCATGCTTTAAAGATCAATATTACATTTCCATTTTCTGACCTATCTGATAAACTGAACCCCCTCAACTCGTCATCTTCTCTTTATTTGTTTGTGGCCTCTAGGCTGGTGTAAATTAGCCCGAGGCGTGAGGCAGACTCTTCTTTTTTGTCCAGACAGGCACTGCTCTGCATTTATTTATTCATAGCCAGTTGTTTGTGTAGCCACACTAAATGTGTGCTTGGCGCGCCCCTGACCGCACACTTCCAGGGTCCAGAGTAATGTATATTTAACGTTGCTTACGCTCCCAGACAGAGTCATTTATGAGCCGAAGCTTCATTAGACTGTTTTAAAGAATGGGGACATTAATACTGCCCATGTTTGCTTGTGTTTGTTATTGGCGGATTGTTTAGGGTGCTGAATACACAAAAGAGAAATGATGGCATATTGATTTCAGGGCTGTGGGATTAATGTCTGTTATGAGGTGCCGATGTGGTAAGTTGAAAGTTTATGCTGTCGCATGGATCAGCGGCTGAGTATTGATTGAGAAGTCTTAGGACCCGTGGCTTGAGGCTACTGTAAGAGAATGGCTGAATAGGAGTTTGACTCTTTATGTCTGGTCGCTGGCCCTGAATGTGTGAATTGCGCATTATAGGAATAGTTGGATGCTGGTTATAAGCTTTTCGTCTTTGTTGAAATGCATCATCTTATTCCAGGTTAATTAGAGTTTGCCCAAACAATGGCAGATGGAGGAGTATTTACAAACAGTAGCATTAAAGTGTGGAGGGCAAGAGTGTGTCTTGCTTTAAAACGTACACGTACACATGGATCTCTGTCCAGGACTGTGAATTAATATTCAGACACTGTTCGTTCACACGCCCTCTTGACTCATCCAGCCTTCGGCACTGATTCAGGTCATACATGCTGCAGAAGCCCTGTACAAAATAACAACTGTTGTGTATGTCCCTTCAGCCTGCTGAAAGTCAACCCGAAAGCTCTTAAATGTTAAACTATTCTGGATATTAGTTTGTAGGTGATTTTGTGCTTTGTCCACCTACTGTATGGCTAGCTGCCAGTGAATAATTTGGTGGGGGTAGAGTAAATATTATTGCTAGTTCTTGCCATTTCAGCTGATATTTTCTCTGCATTTTTCTCTCTTTTTTTTGGCAGAATAATGCCCATGGTGCACATGCTGACTGGGGTTGTTGACATATAATATATACATATTACATAACTTACAGTTCTCTGTTTTGTATCTGTTTTTCAAAATATATTTTTACAGGTGTTAGGAATTTTTTTGTCATGGATATCATAAAGTTTTCTCTGGGTTACTTCATTGTTCCTGAGTAAAATGTGCAAAGATTTTATAAAATAAGTGGTACTGATCTTTGGAAATATATAATAATAATTAGTTTCATAACGTAATATATTGTACAATTTTATCAGTGCTTATTCAAAAGATTGTGACCAACTTTATATGTATACTGGTTGTTTCAAAAATGTTATCTACTATTTCCAGCAAGGAATTTTTTCACTTTAAACCCTTGGCTTCAGAAAATATCAAATATTAGAAATATATTGTTATTATATATTAAGAAAAAGTATTCAAAAGTCAAGTAAACTGCTGGCTGCATTTTGAATGATTCAAATACATAGACAAAAAAAGTTTGTCATGACATGAATCAGCCTTTAAGGGTTCTCTGTTGATCTTTTTTTCAGGGTTTCTCTCAGCTTTTCACCATTATTTGTGTTTTGGCACAAGCTCTCAGTCTCCCACAGAGCTGCTGTGTCAGTGCTACATAAGGCCACATCAGAGTAGAGCACGTGGGACCTCCTCTATAACGATCCCCTCATCCGTAAACATCAGCGTCTCCCTCTCCCACACCTGCTTCCACCTGCTCTTCATCATAGCAGCGGTCCAATTTCCCGTCATTGTGCGTCAGCTGTTCCTGTAGCCCGCGCTCTCATCTCCATCCATCTCGGCCCACAGCCGACTAACAAAGACACCCATCTTACACACTGTGCATGTGCATTGTGTAGTTCTACTCACACACGTAGCATATTATATGCATTTCTATTCAAGATGCTTAACATTATTTAGCCTAGTAGGACATATTCCTAGATTAAAATCCTTCATAATAAGTCAGTTTTTTAGGCCCAAATTCTTGCAAACGGCTCCTGCTATGCAATTTCATGCGCTGTTGCATTCTGAAATAAGCCGCAAGTGTTACATTGTTATCATTGGCACAAGAGGTGCTCTTTTAGGTCAGCGTCTGATGTTGTTAGTTTACGGGTAACAGCAACAAAATGCATGTTACATATGTATTTGTGTACTCTATGTTTATAGTCTTAAAGCAATACGTCACCCAAAAACTCATTTTGTTGTCATTAACTGACTTAAGTTGTTCCAAACCTAAAAGGCTTTTCTTCCATGGAACTTCAAAAGATATTTTGAGAAATATCTTAGTTGGGTTTTTTTTGATCCATGCAGTGAAAGTCAGTGGGGTTCATTGTTAAAGTGATTTCCTATGATTTTCATTGTGTTCACTGCAAAAAAGAAAATCTTACTTAAAAAATTATTGTTTTCAGAAAAAAACAACTGGAATTATTTTGCTTGAAAAAAGTAAAATAATCTGCAAATGGTGTAAGTGAAAATTATTTCGAACCGAAAACAAGATTCATTTAGGCTTCTATTAACATAACACATAAACAAGACACATCACATAAAAAGTTCATTTGTGTTTCAAATATTAGCATTTCCAAAGGTTTGAAAGGACTTAATGGTTGCATGAATGAGACAGAATTTTCCTTTAAGGATCATGTCCTGTAGAATAGATAAATGTGTGTGAGAGAGAGAGTATATAAGCAGAAGTAACATTTAGTCCTCCATCACCCACCTTTTAAACTTTTCACACTCTCTTTCCTTCACTCATCACACACTCATCTCCTCCTGACCCCATCAGCTCTTCAGTCAGGTCAGAACACCACTCTCCCATTGAGAGAGACTTCCTTCATATTAAGGGTCACTGACCAGCGGCAGAGTGAGCGAAAATCTACTTTTCCTGTCTATGTGTCTTGCTGCTGTGGTCCACTGTGTATCTAGGGCTTGCTCTGATCTGGTCTCCTCTCCAAACTTGCTTTTAGACTGTTTTGCATACCACTTTCGCCATTATCGCTCATCTCCTCTATAGATCCTCTATGTTACTACCTCTCCCCCATAAAGAAGCTGTTTGTGTGGACACCGAGCAGAGAGAGAGAGAGAGCCAGGATGTGAGATGGCTGCTTAATAATTCAGAGCTCTGTGAAAGGGCAGGAGTCTGCCGGTGAGCCAAACTGACATTCAGCCAGTTATTGAGCGCCGGCCGCTGGCAGCCGTGTGTGTCCAGCCGTTTCCCTCTGTGCGCCTGGGACATTAGAGCAGGAGATTGACCTGCCTTATTGTGTTAATCCAACACGGTACCGATGGTGCTTCATGGGCCGCAGGTAACGCGGGCGTCTGAACGTGATCACTGCTTTTCTATTAGGACACTGTCTGGAGAGCCTGGGAGAGCTACACTCTGTTGGCTGGTTAACTCGTTTTTGTGTTGGTCGAGTTTACACCTGGTATTAACGTCAGTTTAAGACAATCTGTTTGAAACAGGATGGCACTAAATCAAGACTTAACAATAAGGATTTTTTTTTTCTGCTGGCTCAGTAGTTTCGATTTCCACTTGCCCTGCCAACATTTTTACTAACAACACTTTCGATTAATGATCAATTTTTGCTACCAGTGCATTTTTGTCTTTGTTTATTTTGTTTAAAGGTTTGAATGTTGAAAAAAATACAAAAAAGCTAAAAAATATTTGTTTTTAGATTTCTTGTATTTTTAGATGTTTTAAACATTAAATGGAAAATTAAGATTATATATATATATATATATATATATATATATATCAAGCAACAGTTGGCTCTAGAAAGAACTGCCTTGACATATCAGAAGAATTTGCAACAACAACCAAACATTTGAATCTGCATGCATCAAAAATCAGATACATCAGCAAATGTAATTTTGTTTTGTTTTTACTTTTTTCCAAGACATGATCAATAATAACAAAGATTTGCTCTCAAAATCCATTCACAATAAGTCAGGAGATGCATTGTGTCTTAGTTGACCACTACTGATCAGATCACCCTTGACATATCTCAATACCAGGTGTACACTGCTTGTCCCTCAGAGTTAGGTTGGCACAGCTCAAACGTTCTCTGTCTTAGATTCATGTTTTCTAAAGCAGCCCATGCAATCAATGCCAGGGACAGGCCTGTGTGATTGGGTCCAGACTGTGTGCCTTTTTTGATGTGCTGCCTCTAATTTCTGTGTGTGTGTGTGTGTGCAAGGGTCAGATGACAGCAGGCTGTGAGCAAAGGCAGATCAATAGGACACAGTTCGGCCAGTTGGCAGACGGCTGCGTTTTACGAGCGTGTGCACAGCCGGCCATTCGCCGGGTGTTATTCAAGAGTGCGCTGTAACGTTTCGACACATAACTTGCGCTGCTGCAGCTAATGACCTGAACTGTCGCATTTGTCCAGCTCTGATTACACATCAGAGGCCCAATTAGCTCTGGTGAAGTCTGACATTCTGATTTCCTCATCACTGAGAGAAATCCCAGGCAGAGAAGACGGAAAAAGTGGTGGACCGGGAGAGAAGGGAAAAGGAATGTTGTGAGGGTAATGTTTTCCCCCTTTTTCCGTTGCAAATTCCAGTCTATTCACTGTCACATCGATCTAAAGCCCATCGTACAAGCCCAGGCTCATCAACATACAAAGCAGTGCTCTGAATCCAATTTCTGTAATTGGCAATTTCATCGTGGAGATCTGTTTCATCAGTTCAGGAATTTGGCCCGTCCCGAGGGGAGGGGCAGCTCCGTTTGACTGAGAGATCAGTGACCGCTCTGTTATGTGGCTATAAGAATAATAAGGAGACATGTTTTGGCCTTATTTGACTGCAGAAGGTTCTTGTAAGGTCTGATTTTATGATGTGACTACATAAACAGCTCTGTACACAAGAATGGAAAGAAGTGCACACCTCTGCCACTATAGCTTCTGATTTCTGCCTCTAATTTCAGCTAATTTACTCCCATATTAGTGAAATCCTCTGTAGGTATGCTTGTGTAATGTGAGGTGTTGTGTAGGTCTAATTTTAATTTGATGGAAGGTGATATGAAAATGTAATCTGATTGGAAAATGTTGTGTAGGCCTGATTTCATTCTTTGAGGTGATGTGTAGGTCTAATTTGAAATCTGTAGGTTTGATTCTGGATGAGATTTAAACGTATTTGTCCTTCTTTCTTTCTTTTTCTTATTTCATTTCAATATTTTTTTTAATTAAATATTATAAAGTATCATTTACATTTCTTACAAAAGATTTTTCTAGTTCTTTGAGACTGCGTGTTAAAACCTTTTCTAAATAGTTGCATATTTAGTGTCATCCTGCTTAAAAATTCTGTTATATACAGTACAGATGGTTTTAATATTTCTTTCTTTTTCGTTCTTTCCTTATTTTCAGAAATAGGTCACTGTGGTTGATCAGATTTTCTTTTAAGTAAAAATTTAAGTAAACTAAACCTTTTATTAAACCCTTTTAATAAGTATTAAAACCTCATTTTTATTATTATGCATGCTTTTACTTGTTAGTCATTTGCCTCAAACTGTACTGCTGAGAACATGACATGAGGAAAGAGTATATAGCTGCTGTAAGGCTATGATTTCATCAGGCAGAGATCAGAGATTCAAATGAGCACTGTAAATCACACACCATTAACGAGCTGTCTTGTAAATTAGCAATGCAGGGTGTGTCAGAGCTGGAATGGGGAGGGGATTTGCCACATGGGGACACATAAACTACCTCCACAGGGCTATTTACTGCCACCATAACCGTACTCAGAACCTGAGTCTGGCACACTTCCCTACGCCCAGAGAGCTTTGATGGCCTTTTTCACTGGTCCATCTCCATCTCTCGTTAGAAGGCCTGGGGGACCGTCTGTGCTCTTTGCACCCTCACAAATGATGGAGGATGATAAAACAGAAGGCTTTGGGCCTTTGGTGTTACTCTCCAAGACCCATAACCAAGCTTGCACAGAATCTGGGCAGATTTGGAATGATCATCATTCACAAAGTCCTACATATCTTTCTGGTCCTATGCTTTTATCTTGCTGTTTAAGAAATAGTGCCAATCTATTTCTATTCTTCTTCTCCAACAGTTCTTTTTTTATGTGTCTTCATCTCGTTAATGATGATAAAGAGGAAGATGATGTCCTTAGTCAGTCGGGAATGTTTGGGTTATGAGTCCTGCCAGCTGCCATAACATCCAGAATTGTGTCAAGATAGCACCTGCCGCCTCTCAGTATGCGGTGTCTGGAAAACATTGATGCTTTGCAATGTTAATTGTATTGTGGCCAAATCAATAGCATGAATGGAACAATCAAACACGTGCCAGGTTTCTGTGTTGAGCGGCTGGTGGGGGAGCCGGGCCTTTAAAAGAATCTTTCCGTCACTCTTTTGTGCGTCTTTGAATCTGTCGACACCTTACTTTCTGTTGTAGTCGGGGGTATTGATCCCACAGACGACAATGGCTTAGCATCTCTGTGTGCGTGTCTCAAATGTGGGTACATTCAGCTTCCAATAACAATGAGGCTGGCAGGCCAGGTATGAAGGGATGTGCTGTAAGAACTTTCTGAAAAGTCAGCTTGACTCATGAATATTAATTATGTGACATTCACCCAGTATCTAGCCAGGTTTGCTGAAAGGTTTTAAGATTGTTTTATGTGACTGTCTTCTTTTTTTTCTTTATATTATTAAAATATACAGTATATATATATTTCTTTTTCTACCAAGCAATTCCAAACCCTTGCAATATTATGAAAAAATATTTTTTATTCATGCAAAGTAAATCAAAACATCTAAACTATTATTTATTTAAAATACAGTTATTTTATAATGATCCTATTTAATCTTTTTTAAGATTTAAGCTTGGTTCATTAATAAATAAGTATCTAATTTTTTTTCTTTTCTACTTTTATTTATTCATACCAAGCAAACTGAAAACTTAACAAGTAAAATAGCATTATTTTTATTTATTTTTATTATGATTAAATTGTCAAGGAATGGTTATATTATAATCATAATTCTAACATTTAGAATGACTAAATATAATGACCATATTTTTGGAATTCACAAAAAAATTATAAATGCTTAATAAAACACTGGCGGATAATGACTGTAACAGTTATAATGTGGGTTTACAAACATGCGTTGTACATGTGCATGTGAGTACACTACAAAAACGTCAGAGGCCTGCAGACATGTACATTCCTATTTTTTGCCATGGCCCTTGAAGCCTAGCGTCTTTAATTCGGCGGGTTTTAAATATTGCATGACTTCCTGATGGCGATGGCAGTTGGAGGCTTGGCTGCTCTGGTATTAACCTGTCTGTATAAATCAGGAACCCTCCCAGGCCTGCTCTCTGCTTTCCCATCCTTCCATCAGCCCTCTCTTTCCTCCCGTCTCTCATTTGTCCATCTCAACTCTGGGCCGGTCTGATCAGGGGGCCCCTGTAATCCTGCACCAGGGGCCCGAACATCAGCGCTAGGCAGGTGACAAATAGTTTTTTAATTGCCTGCACCAGAAAAAGCATTAGTCTAGTCCCCTTCCTTGGTAGGGGCGGGCGGGACGTGCACGTAATAATAATAGCCGGGCCGATGCCTCCCTGCAGGCTATTTTTAGACTGGGTATTTTGAGGGCTTGGCCAGTGTATGTGTGTGTTTGTGTGTGTGTGTGTGTGTGTGCGAGAGAGGGAGAAAAAAGAGTGTTTGGACAGGGGAAATGGAGGTGCGGCATTAGATCCTCCGTTCCGCGTGCCAACCAACACCCAACACCGCTCTCCCAGCAGGCACATGCACACTCTTTCCTAAGCCTGCCTGAAATGAAAGGAAATACTGTGTGTGTGTTTGGTGTGCTGAAGAAGCCTGATGAAGCTGTCCAGTTTATGTAGCAAGCTGCACACTCCTGCTGCTTTGGCTTGGTTTGTGCTTAGTGTTGAGATATGGTATTGATTTTTTTTTCTCCTTTATCCTCTCTGTCTCTCTCTCTTTCTCTGTCCCTCTCGCTCTCTCTCTCATCAGTGCCCTTGCCATATCTATGTAAGATATTGGCTCAGCATTTTCTGAGCCACACACAGGAGCGTGTGTGTTCATAGGGCGACACTGACCCCATCCGTTCAGACGGAGAAGACTGAAGTGGGTGGAGACACAGACATCTGTGAGAACACAGTCGTTACGTATGTTTAGCGTATGTGCTGTGCATATGGTTCTGTAAGCAGTCAAAAACATATAAAAGAGCAGGTTTACATCGTGAGAGCACAGTTTGTGTGTGTGGTTTAGCAGCAGTGTGAATGTTTAGCCCGAAGCCTCTCCGTTTCTAGGACTAAATCTCAGCATGAGTTCGGCTTCACTGCAGTTCTGAGGTTCCTCAGATCTGCTGTCCTCTTCCTACAAAACACTCTTTTGCTGGCTCTCTGACCCTTTTTAATACACATGCTCGCACACATGAAAACAGCAAACCAGCTATCTTTCTTTGAATTTTCTAGACTTCTCTCATGAACCTATAGACTCAGCCACTAGCCGTTTATTTTTTACTTTCATTTCAAATATAGTAACGAGAAAGTTCTCCTGAAAAATGAAAGTTCGGTCACTCATCTTCTAAACCTGTGTGAGTCACATTCTTTTGCGAAACACAACAGTTTTGAAAAATGTCTAGGGAAAAATGACATCCAGTGTTGTTTTGCATTGTTTGGACAAAAACATTCTTCCAAAATATCTTCTTTTGTGTTCTGCAGAAGAAAGAATGACACACAGGTTGGGAACAGCAAATGTTGACAGGTTTTCAGGTTTTGGGTGAAGTATCTTTTTATTATATTTAAGGGAAACTAACCAGGGTTTAAAAAAACAGCATAAAAGTATCACAACGTGGTCCATATGACTGGTGAGATATTAGTGAATACAACTGGTTTGTGTAAGGAACAGACTAAAATGAAGTCAGAAACCTCCATAACCGGACTCTGGGAGTTCAAATTGAGAGTCTAATTCACTCATTCCTTCTGTTTTTGTCACTCACTGATTTATGAGTCAAAACTAGTTTATAGGACTAGTTATAGGACTAGGACTAGTTTATAAAACAGACATCAGGCTTCTCTTTTGCACAATTTTAGTCTATTTCCCACTCTATCCTAAAGCACACAAGACTTATTGTATAGTGTTTTTGTGACCCTTTTGAAATTTGAAACCAGTACATACTTGTGTCATATCTGATGTGATTGCATTTCCATCAACAAACATGGCCATCTGCTTTCATGTCGCTGGTTAAAGCCGTGTCTCTAGCAAACACTTCCTGATCGTATCATTGCATAGAGGGCACTGACTCAACAGCCCTGCAGCAGTGTTGAGAAGACCTTTTAACCAGCCATTTACTCTCTTCTCTTCAGGGAGCAGCCCGTCCTTACACACACGCACACATACCTTTTGTCATTCTGGCATTTGGCATATGATCAGAGTGTGTCTGGACACAAGAAAATCTGTTATGGAGTTGTCACTTTTAGACTGTGTCCTTGAAAGCGTTCCAGGAATTGTCCGCGTGACATTTGACTTCAGTAGACAGCGCTCATGTATGGCCACCTTCCAAGCCTGATCCAACCAGATGCGATACATGTTTGTTAAAACACTCGCATGCCTGTGCAAAGCGCTGATGACCCAGAAAGCTCTCATCATGGGCGATGAAGGGTTAAACCCGCCTCCGCCCTTCTCCTTTCCCTGCCCTGCCAGCTGTTCCTACTCCACACCTTACCTCTCTTTATCCACTGCTCCCTGCACTCCACAGTACCTCTCGGACCAGTAAATGAAGGCTCATTTGCAAGTTAGATAAATCCTTTGAATGTATTATGGATGTAAACAAATTAGCCCGTAGGCCCCAGACGATACCAAATGGAGCGGAGGTCTCTTCCTGTGGTGGTTTCCTGCACATGCTCAGTAGCTTGATTGATGCCTTTTCTACTGCCTTAATTATTTCAGTATGAACTGATTCTCTCCGTATGAGGCAGGTGCGTTGTTAAAGTAGTGCTCTTTAATGCTACCTCTGTAACGCTCCCTGCCGAGTCCTTCCTCTCCTCATCAATTCATAACAAGAGCACTCAGCCAATTAAAACGGACTGGAGAGGGGCGAGAGGAGCAGAGTCGTGCTGAACTTGTTCATCCACAGCAATGTTTGTGGTCAAATTGAAGTTGTTGTTTCATTTTGTTTCTTTTATCGCCATGTTACTTTATTAGCTAATTTACTGTTTCTCATTATGATAAGTGGTGCTTGTTAAGGCAACTACAGTCTACTAAGAGGCTTAATTATTTGTTTTTATCTCATTTTAAAGTGATAGTTCATTTATGCGTTGTTCCAAATCTTAGTGACTTTCTTTTGTCTGTGGAAGATATGAAAAGATATTTTGAAATATGTTTGTGATTTTGGTCCATACGTTGAATGTCAATGGGGTGCAATGTTGTTTGATAGAAAAAAGTAATCTACTTGGTCTCATGGCATAAACATACCTTATAAGAACATATCACTGCAGTTTCCAAAAGAAATGAACACTAGAGGCAATAAAAGAGAGTTTCGATTAATAAAGCATAATTTTCTCACAATTACTTGAATATGATGTTATGACTTCTAAACAATATTAATATGATGGGATATTACCTGTATCAGTGTAATAAAATGTGCAACGTTTCACAAAATGTTTTAGCACCACTCTTTTTGAAACTGCAAAACGTTCAGTAAGGTACGTAATAATGGTGTTGCACAAAAAGCGCACAGAGGTACATATTTTACGAGATCAGGTTGAAAGTCAAACATTTTTGCATTAACTTTAGTACATTTTTATTTTGTAGGCACTTCCACTTCAGCCATTTCCAAGCACCAGTGCACCTTACAACAGCCCTTGCAACCAACTAGAACACCTAAACATCATGGTCACTCTAGCAAACAAAAGTTTTGTGTGAATGCTTACACACATGCACATCACACACTCTTTTAAATTGCTCTCTCTGTCTTTGGCGGGGCAGAGGTTAAGGAAGAGAGGCATTGTTGAGATTGATTAAGATTCACTATTGATCACAGAGCGTGTGGGTGTGGGTGTGTGTATGGGGATCGGCAGAGCCCAGGGCCTATCTCTCTGAAGACTCCAGCTCTGTTCTCTATAGCAGGCTGGCTAGAGACCCCTCCGGGGGCCACATCAAAGAGGCTGCTCCCCAGCCACCGTTGTCTTTTGAAGACAGCAGCGTTTGATGACATCACTTCCCCTATTATTTCACAGTTGGACAGTGCGGCTCATGTGGAGCACAATACCTCAATATGTGCAGAACGGTTGATGAAGAAAGAATCTATTGAATCTTTCAATCTCTGTTATCCAACACCACAATCAAAATTCACATTGAGTAATATGGAAATGTTGGGTTTCTGTGTATCTGGGTTTTTGAATACTGCTCTGCATCCTAACGTATCTTCACACATGTCCGCCTGGATTTTAGTGTTTCTTTACAAACTTTGCTATAAGACTGACAAGGCACCCATCCATATGATGAACAGAATGATGGATAGATGAAGGAGAAAGTGTTGTAACACTGAAAAATGACACCTATTGCTTTTAAGATGGATTCTTTATACTGTACCTGCAGTAAGCCATCAACTAACAGACTGCAGGCTGATGAATACTGACAGGCCAGTGTTTGTTGCCTTTTAGGACACCTGAACCAGTGTTGTTATCCACATCTGCTTTACACCTGCGGTGACCTCATGCTGACCTCGAGGCCTGAAGCTAGTGATCGCAGAGAGGTCAAACATATGGTCAAGCATGTTAAACACCCTCATGCTGACACACTGGCCACACTCTCCCAGCTTGAGTCACATTCAAGTGACTCTTTCCTGATAAGACACTGTGTTTAAAGAGATTTTCATTTCACCCAGATATGAGAATTCTGTTATTATTTAATGATATGCATATCATTAAAAAAACCTACTCAAAAAAAACAAAAAAATTATATTCTTATGCCTTACTTTGCTATTTTCCATACATCTTTGTATTTTAAAAATCACAGTGGTTAATATGATAGCGTAGTGGTAGGAACAGGAATAGATGAAAATTTAAGTGATTATTTATTAATAATCTTCTAAACATATAAACTGTTGACCTCAGTGAATTGAACTCATCAACAGTCTGATTCAAATTGTGAACCAGATCAACTGGCTCGTTGAAAAATAATGATTTATTTACCGATCCAGTTAAATGATTCAATACAGTATGTTCACAGAGTACAGCCATTCTAAGAAATGTATTCAGAAGATTACAGTATACAACATATTTGCTGAATAATGTGAACAAGTAATGCAATCAGTTTGTTTTTACATATATTTAGATGAAGACATACCATATGAGTGTGCTTTAGTAAAACCTGACAGTACTTTTTAAGATAAAAAAAAACATCTATATATCATGTTGATGGTACCTTTTTAAGAAATATAGAGCAAAAGTCTTTTATGATTTAGAATTTTTATTGTCTCATCTTAATTCCATCGTTCCTTTAATATTAAATAATGACAGAATTATCATTTTTAAGTGAACACACTTTTTATTTGACCTGGCCATCCTCTGTATATATATATATAATTTTATTTCTGTCACACTCTCCTCTTTCTCCATGTTTCTCTGCGACTCTCCTTTGCTCTCTCTCTTTGCTTTTGTTTTTACCCACTCCCCTCTCTCAGCTTCAGGGCTTTTCTGGCTTGGTATTTGCTTTAACCCTGAATCAATCTGTTTTGAGCAGAACTCATAAACTTTTCATAAGCTCAACACTTACACCCATGTGAGCGAGCTCGTCAAGACTCCTCTGCCTGTCCTGCTGCTTGTTTGATATTCGGCGTACTTAAGCGTGGTGCCGGACCCCACGCCGGGCCTCGTTCAGTCGCTCCACGTGTCTTTTCTCTACCGCTCGGCGAGCCTCTCCTGTCTCCGCATCGATCCCAGCTGCCGTACATCATCAGAGCGTGAGCGCTATCTAGCCACACCATGTTTAATTTATGTAGTGGAATGTCCGCTCAGTTAGATACCCTCAACTGTTTGGAGACGTGCCGTGCCTAACCGCTTAATGTAGTCACTGCAATTTGTGCTGTGTTTGCCTGATTAGCACTGAGTGACGTTTGTCCACACCCCCCTCACCGAGGGAGGGACGCAGCCGATGGATTTTGTGTTTGCTCACCAGAATGGCATCGACGTTCACAGTGATGCTTTTTGCTGTGACACCTTCCCTGCGTATTGGTCAACAAACTTAATAAGCACAGGACAGACTCGCTCCACTCTATCTCTATCATTCCCTCTCTCGCCCTTGTTCTCTCACACACTTTAACCGAACAGCAGGTCAAACTTTTAAAACGTGTGCATCGCTAACAGGCTTACTCAGGCAGAAGTGCCATCTCAGCACCTGTGCCTTAATGATTAATACCATATTGATGATCTCAATTAATTTCCTATTACGCGGCAGCAGGTCTGCGCTGCTCGGTTTCTGTCACGGCCCAGAGTTTGGACCGGGGGAGATCTCAGAGGGCAGCTGGCTCCCATTGATAGTGGGAGATTTCAGGTTGCTTGCACACTGGGGAAAGTATTTCCTGCGTAATGGTGACTGACCTTCACTGCCTATTTGTCATCCAGTAAGGAGCAGCTTTTCCTTAAAGGCAACATGAAAAGACATTTGCAATGCATATACTGTACCGTAATGGGACACATTTACATGTGAAACTGAATAATGTAGAGGGCTTGAGTTTAGCCATCTGTATATTGAAAAGCTGACAATTATATTAATGGTTAATATCATTTTTCCCCACCCACACACGCTTTGATTACATCAGCAGAAATGAAATATGTGCTAAGAAAGTTGTATTAAATATGAAAATGATATTTATTTAAAAGAACTTGAATGTTCTTCAGTCCATACACTGAATGTTTAAGATTTTTTAAGTTTAAGTTGTTAATTTTTAAGTCAAAGTTAAATGTTTCTTCCAAAATTTTGAAAAATGATTGCTGTTTTTGAATGTCAGTATGATATGATCCTTCAGAAATCATACTAATATGCTGATGCTCAGGACACATTTCTTACTATTAATGTTAAAAACCGTTTTGCTGCTTAAGATTATAATAATGCAGTTAAGAAGATTATTGACATCACTAAAGACAAATATACGTAGGTCAAAACTTCTCACAGGCATTGACATACACAGAGAGTAATTTAATTGTTTAGATCTCATTTATTTTGGATTCTCATTTTAGTGCTGCAGAAAATGTATTTTATGTATGGTTTTAGCAATTTCTGTCAATTTACTTCTTTCTCTCTTCTTTTTTTCCTCACTCGTTTCACCTGCCATCATACCAATTTCAGACCCTCAGCTCTGACCTCTGTCTAAAACCTCTGTCTCTCTTAAAGTGATCTCATTCTGTCGGTCGCTAGGCTACTACTGTCTGGTTCTGTGTCCCAGAGGGTGAAGGTTTATATGCGTAGGCATTCGGGGGTATCTCTGGAGTGCATGAACCCTGGAGCTTTCCAGCTGGAGTGGTCAGTGTGCTTTTTGACCTCTCAGAGCTGAACTTAATATTGCAACATTGTGATTTCATGTCGTTGATGGATCATTGCCATGGAAAATGTTTTGGTTGACAGCTTTTGGTCCAGAAATTCACCCACTAGCCCATTTCCAGATTACACCAAGGTTAGTGCCACAGCATTTTAAGACTATAGATGTTATCTTCTTTTATCTGCTGTCCCTGATCCTATCGGCTTATCTGTGATTCAGTCGGGAACCAGGAGTCCTAGAACTCAAGGAACAGTTTGCCATACAGAGCCTTCTCCCCAAAATATAAATCATTGATGGCCTCAGAATTATCTGCACATTATGATTCTGGTATACAAGGTTCAGAATCTGGCTTAGACTCACATTTAGCATTAGAATCAAAGCTAAGGCTTCCTTGCGTAAACAAAAACAGCTTAGACAAGCATGAATTTCTAATCTGGCCTAGCTTGCACTGCAAAAAGAAACTCTATATGTGTGTGTGTTGTGTGCGTGTGTATATATATATATATATATATAGTGTATGTTATAGTGTATCTATAAACCTTGAATTGATTTTTTGTTTGTTTTTTTTGCTTTAAGTATAAAATTTGTATAAACTTACGTAGTATAAACTTAGAACGTAATTCTACATACTGTACAGTATATTCTGTGAAAACAAGTATTAATATCTTTCTAAATTGTTAATATCCGTTTTCCTTCTCAGATTAATTGGTCCTTTTAGGGATGTTTATCTTCTGCTGAAACTAAAATAATAACAAAAATATAAAAAATAAAAGCTCCCAAGGTCAAGGTCGCTGCACTAAAACAAAATGATGTGAACAGTTACAAACATTCATGCATTTGTAAGCTAAGCAAACCGAGGGCGACATCTCGATGTCTGGTCACTTCACTCACTGACTGCGTTAGAATCAGCCAATCGTCAATATAATTGAGTATGCAGATGCCCTGGAGTTGCAGAGGAGCCAGCACAGCATCCACACACTTCATAAACGTGCGGGGTGAGCGTGCAAGGGCAAAGGGGAACATTGGTTCCCAACATTGGTACGCTTCGCCCCTGAAAGCGAACCTCAGGAACTACCTGTGTGAAGGATGGATGGACAGGTGGAAATACGCGTCTTTTAGGTCTATGGTGACAAACCAGTCCTCTGACCTGATTTGAGACACGACCTGTTTGATGTTGAGCATCCTGAACTTCAGTTTCTTTACTGAGCAGTTCAGGAGCCTGAGATTTAAAATGGGACTCAGCCCTAGCTGTAGATTCTGGACTATCTTCCAGAGGACTACATCAATGGACTCCTTACTCAAGACAGTATCTACTTCTCGCTCCATAACCAAAGCCTGCTCAGGGCCCACCAGTCTTCTGAGGGCACTGAGGAGAGATGGGCACCGTGTAATCTGGTGTGGACCACTCTTCCCTAGAGGGTGCTGGCCCTCAATAGTCCTGCTCCACCTCCTGCTAAAAACTCTCCAGTGAGGGAGCGTCACTCTGAATTCCACTTCATGTGAATTTGAGAAATGACGCTCCTTGACTGAGGAGCCGGAACTTGGCTCCGCCCAGCAGCCCCTGCTGCCAACTCAACCTCCTTAGAGGTGTTCCTTACTCAAGAATTTTTTTTATCAAGCGTTCCTCATCATAGATTTTAACATCATTTAATTCCTCAGAATTAAATGAAGTGAAAAATCTAAAAATTTAATTGCTCAGAATTAAATGGCTACAACATAAAACATCACTTTAAATAAATGAAAAGCACGTGTTGGCAACACACACTGATATCATGCATAAGCTTTTTCTCGCAGCAGAGAGCTCTTACTCAAAAAGGGGGGAAGAACCGCAGCACGGGCTTCTGATCAGTGGAGAGAAGCGTAATCTCTCCTCAAAGAGAGCCCTCCGAGAGCAAAGCATACGCCGAAACGGACGCTCGCAATCAGCTCACTCAGGAGCTGACCGTGCATGCTTTGCTCTCAACAGACAACACTCAAACTGCATGTTTCCCCACCCGTAACTTAGTTTGGAAAGAGAACAACACGGCCTGAAATGCTGCCCGTTCTTGCCCTTGCCTTCACTCATAATTTTTAAATAAGGAGTGATAGACAGACAACACCAAATAAGACTGACACACAGAGCGCTTGCAGAATGACAAAAAGCTGAAGCCGGCTGCACTACACGTGCTTTATTGCTTCCTGGCCAATGACGTCTCGCCCATCCATTGGACTGAGAACTGTCACGCTAGAGGCGTCCCCCAAAGCATCTTGTCGACGTGGCTTGAGTTCCTGGTGAGGAACTTGGAAATACTGATCTAGAAGACTTTTGTCATTGTAATTTATGGTAGTTAGTGCAAGACTGGTGCTGGCAGCTTCAATAAAAAGAGTCTTGATGAGAAGCCTGGTTGGTACACTATCTTCTAAAACCCAACACAAGCTGGTTAACCGGCAGGGTTAGAGCGAGAGCGAGTGCAAGGGCTGGCTGTCTTTGCTGTGTTCTTCACTGACACATGCACGTCCTCTGAGAGACTTTGGGCATTAGGACCATAGTCACCAAGCTCCACTGAGCCCATCACAGCAGACTGATGGCTCCCAAACGGCCTGCTCCCGGTCTACTCAGGGCAGAGCTAATAGAGAGGTAGCTCACCGGTGTTAAAGCAGCTGCCAGGTGAATAACTGAAACTAAGGTAGACAAAGGTAGAATCTGCACTTGTACAGTAACACCTACATTTTGTCCTCTGTGCTCCATGCAAACTCCAATCCGAACTGCAACATGTACTCCAAAGAGACAGGAGAATGCTTAATATCTTTTGGGGTTTTTTTTTTACAGAACTACATGTTGACACCTGGGCAAACACACGCTCCACGGACACACTCTTTTTGAGCTGAGTAGTTCTGGCCCTGGAAGCTAAGTTATTTAAAGCTGGCTCTTGACTTCATCTGAGTCATTATGGGCTGCTGAATTAAACATCACAGGCCTCAGCCTCTGGCTCCTGCAGAAGCGCTCTGCCGTGCTCCGTCCTCTTCCTCAAAAGTTACATTCTCTAACACCACTCCACGCGCTTTTCTCTCTCATATCTATCGAGAGGGGCCGAACCGAGACTAAACGAGAGAGAAAGCAGCACATCACAGTCCTTGAGAAGCAGAAGATGATGTGTACAGGCTGAGGTTGTTTAACACGCTCGAGCATGAAGTGAGGAGTTGTCAGATAGCCATGCTGCATTCCTCACCCATTTCCTACTGTGGGTCCCATGGGACTGGGATTTACATGCACCTCCTGCAGTGCGTGCAGCTTTCTGGGGAGTGTGCATTGGAATGTGTATGTTTGTGTGTTTGTATTGTGGGCGTTAGATCTACTAGGCATCTCACAGCAGTAGCCTGAGACTGCATAGGCAGAATTTGGTTCGCCGGGTTGGCATTTAATCAATGTTTGAATGTGTGAATATAACACAGTTCATGATTTTTAGTATTTGTGTTGCTTCTGACTGAGTTGCTGCTTACCAACAGAAAGTCTTCTATACGTGAAAGATGGTGTTTTTTCAACTTTCTGCACTGATTTTTATTATTTTATTATTTTTGTGATTTTTATCAAAACAGATCTCTAGTTTTTCTTTTATTTTTGCTACTGTATATGAAGGTGCTTTTTTTCTATTTGCTTTCTATGTACATATGTTACATTATTATTTCTTCATTTATTTATTAATTCATTTAATCAAGTTGAATGAGGAGTACAAAGTAATAAATAATATTAATGAATAACACATTTTTATATGTTAATGAATAATTCTATATTTTGTATTTATAACTTGGTCTGTATATGAAAAATATGAATTATTAGTAAAATAATGATAGAATTTTTAAAATATATTATTTCAAAATATATAAATACTAGTAAAATAATAATAGAGTATATATTTCTTTATTCGGTTTATTTTCCTAAATCTTAGAAATCTTAATTTTCCTACAACTTGGAAAATATCATCAAAAAGGGGAATTATTGTTTATTAATTTTGGAAAAAACTCAGTATACTTTATATATGAACATCAAGGCCACAAGGCCAAATATGCATATAGTAAAAAAAAACTTGCCTTCAGCTACAAAAATATGAATATGACATTAAAGATAGCATTTCACATTAAGACTTTTACTGCAAGTGACATACTGACCTCCATTGTTTTCTCCAAATTTGCAAGAAAAGAAATACTCATGGCTGGTAAGCTTTCTTAACCCATTTGCTGTTGGCAAAACATTCATTTTGAACATTGTATATGGAAATTCCCATTTGCGAGTCTGATGTTGCTGCCTGTTGCTGGCTCAGCTATAAGAAAAACAAGCCGTGTTAAACAGGTGGCGTTGTAAGGAAGTGACATCATCGCTTTTTATAACTGCGTGCAAAGTGACTGACTTTTACCAACTTGCACTTTAAAGTGTTCTGCATATACAAGCTAATAAACATTTAAGGGTTCATAGAAGGGTCTTCCTCTGTACTAGACACAAGCTGTAGGGGATTTGCTGCACACCATCGGCTTTGACGTGTCATATACACCCACACACGCAAGCGCCTATGTACAAACACACACACAAGCGCACCAGTCAGTAATGGGAAATAAAACTATGAAGAAAGGGGGATGTTTTGTGCCCGGCGCAGCACTGAGTCAATTGACCTTGAAATGAACAGCAGCACTGGGGGACAGCGAGGTATGGATACATTTAAGAGCTGGGTGTGGGTGCCAGGGGCCAGCCTACTGCCTAATGACGGACACACTGCTTCATCCATCACTATGCCACAGCCAGGGCACCCGCCAGGGCAAGGCTTTAATCACCTCTCTCACTCATAAACACACACGCACACTCTTTTTTTTTTTTCACGAGTGTGGACTCTTGCATTTGTATAGCACACGTACTTTTAAAGGGACAGTTCACCTAAATATGAAAATTCTGTCATCATTTACTCACCCTCATGCTGGTCCAAAATGATATTCATTTCTTTCTTATGTTGAACACAAAAGAACATACTTTAAAAAATATATTTACGCAGTGAAGGTCAGTGGGATCCACTGTTTTGACGTTTTTTACATGCAAAATTTTTTGTTCTGCAAATAAGGTTTAAAATTCCATGAAGGTGAGAAAATAATGACAGAATTGTTTATTTCGGGTTAAATATGAACTGACTGACATTACTTGTCGACATAACTAAAACCAAACTGAACAGATATTAATTACTATTATTATTTTACTAATAATGAATTTTTTAATAGATTTTAAGATTTAGGAAATAAGCATATTATTTATTTTTTTATTGATTATTGGTGCAAAATTGTTGTTGATGTAATGTAAATTTTGCCTCTTCTGAGGGATTGAAAAAGTCGCATTACAATATTTATATCATACTTCTTATTTTTGTTAAATAATAGTGAATAAAAACAAAAACTTTATTAAAATCATCAAAACAAAATCTAATTTAAAATATTAATAAATATGATGAAAAACTCCTATTACTAGTAATTTGTGAATAAAATTGTTTCTACACCATTTATTTTCCATTATATAGTAGTGTACAAATATACTAAAATAACATTGGTATAACTTTCTTTCTTGTACAGAAGCACTTAGACACCTGGATTGTTCATTATATGTGCCCACATTGTATCACACATTTACATTAGCATACTGTATACTCTCTCGTGCTTTCACATACTCTAAACGCTGAACGTCCTTACCACTCTCAACCACTCCAGTGGAAACAGCTACAACCTGTTTGACGCTCCATTCTCTTGAAGGTTGCTGGGGTTTTTTTTCGGAGAGTGAACATTCTTGATGCTCTGCTGTGACTTTGACCTCTACATCATGTCTGGAGTACATTGTCTTCTTCCAGAACTGAGCCCAACGGTACTCTGAGAGCACAACACTTCTATCAAGTTAAAAATAGGAGGCAGATGGAGACAAAAAAGTTAAATATTTGTTGCAGCATATCAGAAGTGCTGTGATTTATGTAACATGGGTTAGTGAAATGGGTCTGCTTGTACACCCAGTGGGTATGTTCCTCACCACGCTCACAAGAAATGAGTCAGAGGATCTGTCTCTCCCATGCTTTATTCCCACAATCCTCAAGGGGTTTCCTGTCAACCGAGTGCAGCGCTTGGCCGTGTCTTTTTGTTCCGCGACTTTGAACTCCTCGCTGACTGTTTTTTTCCCTCTCAGAGCTACATAAGCACAGGTTCTTTCTTCTCTTGGACTCGTTTGTGTGCTTTTTAGCTTAATTAAGATGTTTGACCTTGATGAGGTTCTTATTGTTCCAGTGCCAAGACTTTCTCTTTCAGCTTTTAAGTTTTTAGCATTCGGGCTGGTTATGTTGTGCCATAATTTCCCATACGCTCTCCCTCTCTGTTGTTGTTCAAACAGCTACTCCTGGAAGCAAATTCACACCAATGACTGAGATTAAGATTAAAAGGATGTTATGCCAGGCAGAAATTGGTATGCGTCTTTTATATACAGTATAATGTATGTCACATAATGTCAGTGATAGTTTATTTAGACATATTGAATGAGGACATAAAAACATGAGTGACTCATTTACAGAACCGGAAGCAGCAAATCTGCTTCAAAACAAGTAACATAGTGTTCTCATGTGTCCAGATCTGCGCCAGCTAAATATGAAGCCCAAACGACCTGCTTTCGAACAAGTCCAACTCAAAGACAATCTCATATGCACAGGCACTTACCTGCCAGAACATGCCGTCCCACCCCCATGCCGCAATAAATCATCCGTAATATGCAGATACCTATTTGAAACCCCGTCCTTCTTCCCAGCCCTTCAGATTGGAGTTGATGCTGGCTGGAGGCAGGCCTGAGCAGCAGTAATGACCCTGAAGCTATTACTAGTGGATATTTATAGCACTCAAGGCCAGCTATGGGGCAGCTCTCATGACCACATTGGCTTCATGCATGTGGGCGTCCAGCTACTAGTTGCCAGGTTACCACAGTGCTTCCAGGTACCTGCGTGTTCCCCAGACGCACACACACACACTCATACACACAGAGAAACACCTTTAGAATTGAGATCTGCTTTTTTTCTGCAGCCTTCAAGCAAAAAAACGAACAAGCTTTAATTGTTTTTCTTTGCTTACCAATGAAAAAGACTCGAGTACGAAAACAATTTCTGTGAATTCAAGCACAGATCACTTCCTAATGAAGTTTTTTTTACCTTCATTTAGCATTTAATGCTCTTAAATAGTGAAGTCAAGGGATAAATACAGGTTCTGTGGACCGGTTGTACAAGATCTATACGCCTCTGCACTCCAGGGATGAGCCTAGCGTAAAGGTGTTGAGCTCTAATGAATGCCTTTAATAATGAAAAATGCAGTTTGCACAATACCACAAGCCCTGCACACGCTGCAACTCTATCCAAACTTCGGCCCCCTTCTCCCACATCAACAAACCTGGAAGCAAGCCCTGGTTCTCCATGGAGGTTGTATCACAAACATGGCCTAAAGATTACATTGCACAATTAATCAATACCTTAATGAGATCCCATTTTCTTCACCAAATAGTATCCAGGCCGAAAGTTTCCTCCTCCTTTAGATTGTTGGATGAAAACTTGCGTTATTAAAAGGGAGCAGCCAGGAGGAAATTAAATTAAATTAAGTTTGCATCCTGATAGATTTATAAGACACTCCACATTTTCATTGTGTTGTTGTGCCATCGGAAAGAGAGCGAGGGTCTTGAGGGGGTGCGAGCGTGATTGTGTGGGTGCGTAAAAGCTCTCTGAAGAGACAGAGCGAGAAAGGAGTGAGCCGTAGATGTCATTTGCTTCTGGCTCACTCTTGAATTTACGACTGAAGCACAGCTTCACAGATTACTTGTATTTGGATGGGTTGTAAGTCTGCCAAACGTGCATTGTAAAACAGGGACGAATGTGTCAGCGTAGGAGGGACCGAAAAAGAGGAGTGTGTGTGTTTGCGTGGTGGTCATGGATGTGTTGGCTTCTGTTGGTATGTATGTGGGATTTTTTGTTTGTTTTTGTTTTTGTTTGTTTTGGATTGATGAATATGCGAATTTCATGAAATGTCAAGGTCAAAATTCACCCCAAAATGAAATGAACAAATATAAGAGATTAGGTAGGTTTTGCAAAAGAAAATCAAGCTTATTTTATTTGTAACTATTTTATTTTTTTAAAAATCATCCTGTCCTAACACAAAATATAAAATATATATCCATAAATTAAATAATTTACATTTATACAATTTAACATATAGTAAAAGATTATGTATTATAACTCATAAGTATTTTATATACAGTATTATATGTAATATTAGAAAATGTGGTATAAATAAATATAGCCTAGAACATCATTTTTATAATAATATTTTTATTAAGTAGTTTTTGTATGCACAGATGATAGAATTTTAATTAATTGTTTTTCTCTCTTTTTGTTTCTATAAAAAAAATAATAATTTTCATTAGCATGAAAATAGTGCACAAAAGAAATATTATTTTTATTAAAATACATGTATATATATAATCAGAGATTTTGACCCATACATCTTTGCCTGTATATGCATGAGAAAGTTTTTATGTTTGTCTGGTTTTTATTTACCCGTCTCATGCTGGTTAAGGATTGAGGGCATGGCCTGGTGCTCACCACAGCTGCTTATGCCATATGGAGATGTAGTGCTGGTGTCTGCTTCCACAAGCTCACAGCCACAGCTCGCCCTCCCCAACCAAGCACCGGTCCAGCACGCTCCCTCCATCCACTTGAAAGAGAATAGTACACCAGAACTTACTCTTAAAATCATCTCATGAAGACAGATTTCCTATGGATTTAAATTTTAAATCAAATCTTTTCCTTTTAATCCATCAAAGGTGCTGCTCAAACACCTTGACACATTCACTTTGAATATCAAGTGTGCTGGTTGAAGAGTTCAATCAAAAGTTCTTGCTGTGAATTACAGGGCTGTTTGATTTTCAGCGCTCTGAATTTAGCTTTTGATTTGTTCTGTCGCCCTTTTTCATCCTGCAGATTCTGTCCCCTCTCTCTGTGGTCACTGTTCAAGGCTTGTTAGTCCCACGCAGAGATTGTCAATGCTCTTTCTAATTGTGAGTTGCAGTCCATTCAGTTGTAGTCAAAGAGGAAATGTCAGTCTGAACCTGCCTGGTCAACAGCACAGTAATATAGGGGTTCAGAGATGTCTAGTATGACACAAGCTTTGTCTGAAACTAAACAGGCAGTATTTAGTATGGTACCTTCTAAGAATACTGCTTTTAGACCATATTTCCAGTGCACCGTGATCATCTGTGGATTATCTATCCCTCTGAAAATGTTTAGCCTGGGTTTCTCTTATATTGGTGAATTTGCCACAAAATGTCTGGGTCATAATTAAAAGCAAAATATATTATACATATTATGCATATTTTTCTTATGTATATAATATGGAATATGCATGTGTGTATTTAAATATTTGTATAGTAATAAATATACACAGTACACACACATATTATATAAACAAAACGTTTATTTTGAATGTGATTATTCTCTATTAATCATTTGACAGCACTATTTTATATTATATTACATATTTACATGTATATTTGGCTACAATGCTCATTTCTTAATCAAAAATAAATTATACATTTATAAATATATTTTTTGAAAATATAAATACATTATTTATTATAAATTAGTGCTGGGCAATGATTAATCGCGATTAATCGCATCCAAAATAAAAGTTTTTCTTTACATAATATATGTGTTTA
>JAUCMS010000050.1:6745121-6762337 GCA_032357445.1 Enteromius radiatus | reverse complement strand
ATATATTATGTAAAGAAAAACTTTTATTTTGGATGCGATTAATCGCGATTAATCATTGCCCAGCACTATTATAAATACATAATACATTATTAAATATATATATATATATATAAATAAAAAATGTTTAAATAAATGTCCTACTTTCAACTGCTCAAATTTCAAAATTGTGGGATATCATACAATAGGCAGTGCAGTGTATATTGGATTTCATCAGTATATGGTATCTTCTGACCAGGGGAATGTATTTAGTAGTAAAGGCAGAATGTTTTGCAAATGTTTTCCCTTACCTTTGTATATACTGCCTGCTAAGGCAGCATTTATTGGCTTTCGGACATGGCCATGATCAGGTGTGGTTACCATGGTGCTTTCTGTAAAAGAGCCAGCGGCTGTATGAATGTCTTTCTTTGTGTGTATTAGCCCATTGAGCATGCAGTACGCATAGATTCTGCACATGTACATCGAAGTGTAATGCTGCAGGCCGGGAGGCAGCGCAGAACTACAGCCCCCAATTCACTCAGCACGTAATGCTCATAAAACTAATAAAAATGCTAATGAAAGGGACAGTTTTCTTCAGAGTTTCAGTGTACGGATTTGGTTTTGGTGTATGCGTTATGTATCTGTGTTTCACATGACATTCAAATGCTGGTGTGCTGGAACGAGTGAGATTTTTTCTGTGTGTGTGTGTGTGTGTGTAATCGCCGTGGTGACAGGGGACCGCTTGTTCTGTGACTGTTTACAACGCTTTGTAATCATCGCTATTTATGATTACAGAACAGAATTGATGTTATTCACTCTGGCTAGATATGCTTTAAACAACGCTTTTATTCATAAGCTGTCAAAATGTATCCAGCGAACACTTGCTGACTTCAAATTGATAGAATTTGTTTATATATGTATACTCTTACAAAGCCCTTACTTTGAGTTGACAACCATAATGTTACAAAAAAAAAGCAGGTGCTTTGTAAGCCTCACACTACTCCTCCTGTGTTCACATGAAGATCCCTGTTTGGGATGTTCTGTCCCTGGTTTTATCCTCGCTGTGAATAACTTTGGCACTATATACCATCAGTAAACAATTGCGCTGCTTTTGCGCACAAACGGGTTTATTCACTAACCACTCTTGGCTTAACCAGGCGCCGCTGTGTGTATTTAAATTAAATGATTGTCATTCTTTTCAGCACAAACACGCCTCCTTTCTATGTAAATTAGGCTTATTATAGATTACACCTTATTCACAAGACTCAGCGCTATTTGCCTGTGCAATTAATGTTGCGCTAGTACTGCCTGTGGAACGCAGACTTTAAGTAATTTTATAGAGAAGAACCCTTTATGTGTTTTCTTGCAGTAATTTTGCAAATGATGGAGAAGAACAGGCAGTGCATGACATATTTCACTTAATTCTCTATTTCGGTCATTCCAAGGCTAGCTGCCAAATATGCTAACTAGTGCTAAACATGCATCAACACCCTTTTTATTCATTATTTTTATGAAACACTAATTTTACTGTAGTACTGCTCCTTTAGTCAGACCTTTCACCACACCTAATTTCATCATCTTGTTTTTTTTCTTTTCCTCTTTCCCCAGAACCCAGACATTGTCTTGGTCCACTACCTGAATGTGCCAGCTATCGAGGATTGTGGGAAGCCATGTGGGCCCATCCTATGCTCCATCAATACAGACAAGAAAGAATGGGCCAAATGGACAAAGGAGGAACTCATTGGCCAGCTGAAGCCCATGTGTGAGTGTCCAATCACATTTCATTAACTCAATGCATTACCTGTCTCTTCTTATGCACGTTTTAAGTGATCTCAAGAAACTGCTGTTCAAAGGTTTGGGGTCGGTATAATTTCACTTATCGATTACTTTTTTTTTACTTATATGATGCATTTATTTAATCACAAATACATTATAAAACACAGTAACAATTTAAATATGTAATACAGTTTTAAAAACCCTTCTCATTTGATATGTTTTTGGTGAAAACCATGATACATTTTTTCAGGATTCTTTGATGAATAGAAAGATCAAATGAACAGCATTTATTTGAAATAGATTTTTTAATAATGTAAAAGTTTTTCCTGTTATTTCTGAGCAATTTAATGCAACCTTGGTAAATAGAAGTTCCTTATGGAAAAAAAGGCCTAACCCTTAGAATGTGTGTGTGTGCGTGTATTGCTAAATATTTATATGAGGTAATATATAGAAAGGAATACATTTAATAAGTTGTATGCTTTTAAAAAATAAAAAAATGCACTTCATATCTTGAAATTGATTTTCACATTTTTAATGCTATTACATTTTAAATAATAATATTAGTTTGCATCTCAAATAAATCTATTTTATATTTTTTTCTTGAAAACAAAACAAAGCTACTGTGAATGTTGTGCAGTCTAGAAAAGGCCTTTGTGAGAAATCAGTCTCCACTATAGTTTACACTGCCCCAACAAACACAGACAAGATCGGAATACTGTTCCAACAATCCCAACAGCTGCTGGTGCTTGTTAGAGCAGTGTAAACTAGCCTAGTGATACTTGACATTGTCTTTTATCATTTCTGTATTATCTATGCAAGCCTGGTGCTCTTTTAGTTATGCAGTGTTTCACGAGAAGTTAGTATCTCCCAGCTCAGCCTACTCCAGGCCAGTGTGGAAAGCTTGACATGATTATTACCTCACCCACTCCGAGGCGGCCTGGTGTCCCAGGGTCAGTGGAGCCTCTTGTCTGTATCTCACTGTCCAGAGTGATAAAGCATGTTGGTTTCCAGTCAGTCAGTGTAGGAGAGCAGTGATGTATTGATTGATGCCAGTGAGTGGGCGGAAGAGTGTCTGACTCGCCAGAAATCCCTTCACACGTCCAGCACCGCTTTGCCTGTGCTTTATGCTTGCACTGTGTTTATGTTTTCATCTACGACAGGTCTAGGTCACAGAACTGACCAGTAGAAACCTGTCTAATGAGGATGTTGTAAAAAAAAAGGGAATGACAGCATGCATATAATCATGTTTACCCAGCGTCTTATGAGGACACGTCTCTGTATGTGACGCCTGGCATTGATCATTTGAACTAGGACAGGGCTGTCAAGGTAATGAATATATGAAGTCGGATCCCTCGCGTCAGCACTTTTAGACACAGGATGTCGGCGAGGAGAATACAGACGAGCTCAGCTGACATTGTAATCGCTGCCGTGTGTTACGAGCCCCTTAAGACCTCTCGCGGCAATCACTTAAGAGCTCCCTTTCACATTGACTTTAAGACACGTGCAGTAAACTAATGTGTTCATTACACTCCAGGCCTGATCTACCTCAAAACCATTTGCTGTAATGCATGCAAGTCATTAACGTTGCAAATGGTGTGGACAGTGGCAAAGGTGCGAGATGTCTTCCACCGGCCAGGCCCGGTGCACTGAGACTAGGCTAATAGGGCCACAATATTGACCCTCATAATCTTCAAACAACCAGCCTGATGTGAGCTAATCTGAAGAGCAACAGTACCACCTAGTGGTGGTGCTGCTGACGTGCAGCCTGTTGATAGTCGGAGACTCATTGTAAACCCTATTAGCCATGCATAATTCATGGACGCATTATACATCAGCTCTACAAACCCAATGTGTTCCCTTGAGTGACCCATATCATACGCAAACAGCTTGAATTCATTAACGGAACGAGGTGTGCAGTTGGGATTGAATGCATTAGGAGCGGTGCATTCCTCGACTGACAGTCCTCAGAGAAAGACTTCTGTAACTGTTGATAGGTTGCAGAGAAGTTTCTGCTTCTCCACTTTTAACATTTTTAATGCATTTGCATCAGATATCGTAGAAATGAATCTGTGATGAGGTTGCGTCATCACCTGCTTTGCACGAAATGAGCGTTTCATCATTGTGGTGTGAAATATAGATTAGTTATTTTGCCTTCAAGCTCTGTTATGAAGGGTGATTTTGAAGTTTTTACAAAGCTTTTGGGATGTATTTTAATTCATGATCAAGGCTTTGAGCTCTACTGTTATCTAGAAGTCAACCTTATTTCATTATAAGAAGCATTTAATAGTTTAATAATCTCATTATTGTACTTAAAGGTAAATAATTTCTTTCTTTTTTTTTACCAATAACTCTTTTATTTTAGTTCAACCACTGTCATATAAAGAAGACTTTTCACAATCTAATGAATTCCAGTCAGATAAGATCAAGGCTCTAGATTTGTAGTTGCTGAATATCTATTATCACATATCTTAAAAAATAGACTGCAAACGTGGTTTCATGTTGAAGTAGGCGTGTACAGCAGGTCATGGAAGGCAACGATTGTTTAGTCACACTACAGCTGGAGAGAAGAACGCACCGCTGATGTAATTTAAGAGACTGGGGACCAGCCATGCCTGAAGCCCCCTCACTGCTGCATGAGCAGATGATCAGACAGTGGTTATAAACATACACACACAGCAGGGCTAGATATCTGATGTGATTTATGTTTTCTGGTGATAGGCTGCGATTAAAGATACAAGTTGATGGGTGTGGTTATGAGGTGCTTTGAGCTTGTGGATATGGATGTGGCTGGCGGAGAGTGTTTGATGTTTGATTTGATTTGTCAGCAGCATTTAATCCAGAAGTTTCAAAGTCTTCCAAAGCCCTAAAATAAATAATATATAAAAGTTTAAATATAACAAATATTGCTTAAAAGTTTGAAAAGAAGTTTGTTTTATAATGTAATATGCCATTTTTTATTATATTTTATATCTTCAATTATAAAAATATTTTAGTAATCTTAACTACTGACCCTAAAATCAGTATTATTTTATTATTCAAATGTTTGCTTTCGTGTACATTTCTCCGAAACGTTGCATTTAAATACATTCTGAAAGCAACACTATTGTACGTGGTATATACTAACATTCATAGTAATCTTTTAATGAAATATTTATTAATTACAATTTCTCTAGAAAATCTAAATAAAGTGAAGGGGAAAAACTTACCCTTCACAATGAAATCAATAAACTTATTTTATGAATAACAGGACAGCTGTAACACTCTTTGCTCTTTGATATGTGCACCCCAGTTTAGGAAATATGAATTTCATTCCTCAACAGCATTCGGAGAGACTCAGACTCTGCGTCTGTGTGTGGTAGAGCAGACACAAGGAACATTGCCAGATGGGCTGTTTGAGCAAAGGAGCGATAGTTTGAAGAACTGCATTAGTAACAGCAAGGCCACTTTGGACTGAAGTGGGTGAGAATCCCTGCAAGTCTAAATCAGAGGATTCTTCTTCAGATCCTCAAAGCCAACGCCTCCCGCCGATGTCACGGCATATCCACCAAACCAGCTTGGCCTTTCATTACATGACCTGCCTTGTGCTGCGACTCTGGTTCAGGCTCACGCTGTGAGATTGATTTGTCTGTTCGAGCATGGTCATGCTGGTGTAATGGCTTATGGAACGCCGCTGCGACTCTCTGGCCAAGCGCGGAATGGCAGAGCTCAGCAGAGCAGAGAAACCTGCTGTGTATGTGACAACTGTTGTGCCTGCTCCGGCTGGTGACGCAGCACTGTTTGCGAGTTCAAGCCAAACGCTTTTGTCTCTTTTATCTATTTTTGTCTCTGTGTCTGTTTCTCCATTCGCCTTCCTTTTCCCCCCCTCGCTTTCACATGCAATCTCACCTCAGCTTGTTACGCTCACTGAAGTAGCAAAGCGTGCACAAGCCGTATTAAGGTATCCTGATGCTGTTTGATATTCTAAATACCGTTCCTCTCCAGAGACCAGCACATTTTCTTTGTTGCATTTCTTTTTCCTTTTGCCATTTTATCGTTCCAGTTGTTATTGTTCTTTTTCTCAGAGGAGAGAGGCTGAGCTTGGAAACGGTGATGGCAACAGAGGAAGCAAACTGCAAAAAGCACCTAGTCAAGGGGCTGGGGCTTTTACTTCAGCTGAAGTGAGACTCTGTGTTTTTTCCTCCCACATCAGCTGAAAATTCACCTTTAACAGGTTTAAATTTGTTCGTGAACTTTCCTTGTTCATGCTCGAGAGCAAAAAGAATGACTCTTTTTCTTGTAGTACTATTTTTTCTGGACAAAGTGGTTTTAATGTGGAGTCTGGCTCTGAGGTAAGGTCAGGGATGTAGTGCACAGACGGGTGGGGGAGGGCTGGAAGGCTCGGCTGGTGGGCTGACGACTGTGTCTCCTCTCTCCCTCGGCAGTTCATGGCATCAAGTGGACTTGCAGCAATGGGAACAGCAGCTCTGGCTTCTCTGTGGAGCAGCTGGTGCAGCAGATACTGGACAGCCACCAGACCAAGCCTCCTCCCCGGACTCACAACTGCCTCTGCACTGGCACTCTGGGTAAGGGACAGAAAGGAGGGCTGGGGTGTGGGAGAGAGAGGCCGTCAGAAAGAGACAGGCTGAGACGGAAGGAACGGGTAGCACTTTAAATATGTCTGAAAGAACTGTAAATGATGAGGTGAGTGTGGAGCAGGCTGAAAGCCTAGTTAGAGTAGCGTCCAGGCTGAACATTTCACAGATGTGCTGATTTATTGAGCTGTCTGCTGCAATGACACCACTGGGGGGCATAATGTTCCTGTGTATTTGTGCAGTCAGTCTTTTTTTTACTCAAGCATACAATAAATGAATTTTCACCTTATACTTCATCACAAATATCCAGCACAGCACTTTACAATCCCATGGTGTTGCTCCTATTGGGTGCCGTTACTCTGAAGCAAACTGAATTGCGTGTTTAAAACAAATGATTGTGGGGTAGATGGATTGCCATTTGCTGTATGTTCATATAAAATTCAATTGCCAAGTATGCAGTAAAATGACTAATGCGACACATCAGCCATTTATTAACAAAACGGGAAAGCTATGTGTTGGCTTCTTGTGAAACGATTAATATTGATGATTGATGGTCTCTATAAAGACATAAATTAATCTCAATGTTCATTCAAAGCATCAGCATCAAAGCATTTTATTCCATTTCAAAGACATTATGTGGCTCGTTCTTTGAAACGCTCTTCTTCTGATGTACAAAGCAAACAGACTCTTAAAGTGGTGTCATATAGAAAACAGTAGTGTAGTTATTATCATGTGCTTTGTATTATTGAACATTTTTTCAATGGAATAAATAGGGGGGGTATACTGCTGATTGTGTTCATTTAGATACTGTCGTGAAGTTAATAAGTAAATATTGACAATACTAATAACAGTGGAATAATGTTCATTTTAAAATCTGGAATGTCATTAAGGAGTCAGGAATATGAATTATTCTGAGTGTAATAGAATTATTAATTTCCACATTTGTATTGTGTATTTAATACTAATAATATTGATGATGATGATAGCGTTTCTGTTAGTAATTGTAATTATGTTCATTTTAAAGGGGATAATGCTCATAAAATAATATGGATAATTATAATAAAAAATATAGTTATTATAGTAAATAATTAGCTGTAAATATAGGAAAATAATTAGCTGTTTCCTGCTTTCTTCTGCAGGTGCTGGGAGCAGTGTGCATCATAAGTGTAACAGCGCCAAACATCGCATTATCTCTCCCAAAGTGGACCCCCGTTCAGGTGGTTACAGCAGCACCCACTCTGAGCTCCAGAATAATGACGTGTCTGAGGGCAAGACAGAACACAGCCACAGCAGCAAAAACAGCGGAGGAGCAGGAGGAGGAAGTGTACGTGAAAAACGCAATGGCAAGGTCCATAAACCTGTGCTGCTGCACCAGAACAGCACTGAGGTCTCCTCTACCAATCAGGTGGAAGTGCCAGACACGACCCAGAATTCCCCTGTATCCATCAGCAGTGGGCTGAATTCTGACCCCGACATGGCTGACAGCCCAGCGGTCACAGGCATGGGCCATGTTGCCTCTGTTATGAGCAGTCTATCCCAGAGTGTTTTCATGTCTGAGGTGACCGGTGATTCCGTCTACAGCATGTCACCCACTGGAGGCCACAATACCCATATTATGGGCCCCGATGCCACCTCTCACAGCCTGGTCTTAGGAGTCACCTCTGACAGCCATAAGTTTGCCTTTCCAGGAAGTGGGAGTGCAGATACAGGTGGTCCCGGAGCAGATGGGCTGTCTATGCTCACTGGCTCCGGCGTCTCTGAGGAGCTTGTCCTCTCCAACAGCCTAGACTCCAGCAACATCAAAATCCCAGAAACCACCATGAACTTTGACCCCGACTGCTTCCTGAACAATCCAAAGCAGGGCCAGACATATGGGGGAAGTGGATTAAAGCAGGAGAATGGCACATCCAGTGCCTCATCCTCCTCATCAGCTAGCACCAACGGTTTGCAACGCTCGCCAACTATATCTGATTCAAACTACGGCTTCAGTTCTGCACTGGTGAAGAACATCAAGACTGAAGACACCTCCTTCGAGCAACAGCTGGCCAAGGAAGGGAGCTACCAAGTGGGGCCGGTTGTAAGCTGTAGTGTTTCCAGTGGCTCGGGCTCCCAGAACTCACTCACCTTGACCCCTGCTGCCTCTCTGCTCCCCTCTGGAGGGGGACTGAGTCCTAGCACCACCCTAGAGCAGATGGATTTCAGTGCCATCGATGCAAAACAGGACTACTCCACCAGTGCCACAGCAGTAAGTTACAGCCAGGCAATGAACAACCTAGCTCACCAGAACCGATCTCCAAGCTTTTTCCTTCAAGAAGCACCTCAGACAGCCCAGAACCAGCAAGGCCGGCAGAGCTCCAGCCAGAAGAGCCACCATCTGGAGCATAACACCGCTGACGGGTCCTACATGCATCTGCAGGTTGTAAAGACGGAATCGCCTGGCAGTAATGGTCATCTCCACCACCATCACACTCACCAGGGGCAACACAGACCCAACTGCAATGGAGGCTCACCCACCGAGGGACAAGGACAGACTGGCTCACTACAACTCCTTCAGTACCAAGGAGGTTTCCCAGGCCTTGGTCAAGAGCACGAGGAAGTGGTCGGCATGGATCAGAACCGTAATGTTGGGTCCGGTCAGTCTGGGGCCACTGAAAATGGGACAGATGGTTTACTAAAGTCTGGGGATCATCTACAAGCCTGCGGAGGAGGAAACGGTGAGAGCAGAGGAGCAGATCACTTCATGCAGCAGAGCTCTGAAAACGGTGCTGGAGCTGAGGCTGTGGCTCTGAGGAATGGGAACACCACGAGTGGGCCCAACAACGGTTCACAACAGCAACTCCAGCCACTGCTTCAGGGAGCTAATTTGGTTCAGGGGCTCTACAACACCCACCACGGGCTTAGTGGGGCCGGAGCCAATGGCGGAGGAGGCACGGGCATGGAAATCAGCCTAGATCATTTCGACATCTCTTTTGGAAACCAGTTTTCTGACCTCATCAATGACTTCATCTCCGTTGATAGCGGCGCCACAGCGGTAGGGGCTGCAGGGACGTTATATACCCACCAGTTGGTGGCCCCGCCTGGGTCTGATGGAACAGCCCCCTCAGGTGGGAACCAACAGCAAGGTCAAGAGGATGGCACCAACAGGGCAACGGGATATAGCCCCTCAGAGCTTTGCCTACAGTCATGCTGCAGCCCCCAGTCTTTAGGTGGAGGTGGAGGTGCTGGTGCTGGTGGAGGCTCAGGAGAGACAGGCTCGCTGGCCTACATGCACGTCGCTGAAGTAGTGTCAGCAGCAGTGGCCCAGAGCACTCTGGGAATGTTGCAGGCCACTGGTCGACTTTTCATGGTCACAGACTACTCTCCAGAGTGGTCCTATCCAGAGGTATGACATTTTTTTGAATGAAATACTGTACACTGAGTATAATTACATACTCAAATATGATATTAGATAATAGGATACTACTATTACAATTTATTATTATTGTTACTATTATTATTATTTATACTTTTTTACTTTATATAATTTTAAAATATCTTAAATGGTTACTCCGCCCCAAAATTAAAATGTAGTAATTCATCACATTAATGAGTAATTACTTACCCCCATGTCGTTCCAATCCCGTAAAAGCTTTGTTTGTCTTCGAAACACAATTTAAGATATTTTGGATGAATACCAGGAGGCTTGTGACTGTCTCATTGTCCCATGGTGATGTTACGGTGCCCAATAGTTGAATGAAGTTATTATTTTTGTCTTCTTTCCATACAGAAAGTTTCAAAATATTACAGTTTAACCACTGATGGCAGATTGAGTATTCAGACCAATGTCTTTCATACTTTTCTGCACCTTGTCAGTGGTAACTGTTTGGCAGTCTGTGGGAGTCACAAGCCTCCCAGTTTTCATCTAAAATATCTTAAATTTTATTCAGAATATGAACAAATCTTTTACAAGTTTGGAACAACATGGGGGTAAGTAATTAATGATAACATTTTAATTTGGGGGTGGAGTAACCCTTTAATGTATGTATGCCATGTTTGACAGCCAAACATCTCCAGTGCTTGTTGCATTATTACACCACAAGATGGCAGAATACACTTGGAAACACAGTTAAAATGCAACTGATGTTGAAATCTTGTTATCTCCCACAAGATGGCATTATAGCATGTTTTTTATAATCCTTCCAAATGCTGATGTGATAAACATGATGATGATAATACTTTTTGCTTTTTGAGTATACATGTGTTATGTGAGAATTCTCCCTCCATATTTCAGGGTGGTGTGAAGGTCTTAATCACAGGGCCATGGCAAGAAGACAGCAGCACCTACACCTGCCTGTTTGATCAGATCTCTGTCCCTGCCTCCCTCATCCAGCCTGGAGTTTTACGTTGCTACTGTCCTGGTAATTTCACATTTATACATATATAAGTGACTGACTAATTAATATTAATATCAATATCTCCTTTTTCAATGTGATTTTTTTATTGTGATTCTAAAAAGGATAATGTGTTTTATACTTCAAATAAACAATAAATAAAAAAAACATTTCCGAGATTGCAATGAATTTCTGTAAGTCTTCAGACATCACCCCTGATGAGGTGGAGAACTGCATGAACTCTCATAGGTGTTGGTGTGATTTCCTCTGATCTTCTCTAATTACGGGGTTGTGTGTGTCTGCAGCCCATGACACAGGCTTGGTGACTCTGCAGGTTGCTGTCAGTAATCAAATCATCTCTAACTCAGTTGTGTTTGAGTATAAAGCCCGTGCACTGCCCTCCCTACCTTCATCCCAGCATGACTGGCTGTCACTTGACGGTAGGTCTTAATTTCTGTCTTTTTCTGCATTTATGAGAGAAAGAAATATATCACTTTACTAAATCTGGCCCCTATCATGTGACCCCTAATTATTGCACTACTTGAAGTAGGTGCTTTGGCCCAAGGCTTTTCTAATTGTCCCACATTCAGTAATAACAAATTAAAAGCACATCTGATCGTGTAACAGAGTATATCATAAAGCCAGAGAGAGAGAGAGTGTGTAATAACACATTTGGGTTGAGGAAGGATAAGATGCGGTTTAAAATGTCCATGTGCAAGGTTTGCTTCACAGTTGACCTCTAGATGGGGATAGAGGGCATGTCTGAAATCTGAGCGATTAACACTCAGTGCTGAATATGTGTTTGAGGTCAACGAGCAAAGGTAAAGTGTGTTATTCAGAGCTAAAGGGAGTGCAGACCACATTATAATCAGATAGAATTTCAGTTTAAGGGCTTGAAGAACAACAGGAGGAGCTTTTGAGGCTTTTTCTATGCCCTTTGTGTTTTAATCTGAAGCAAGGCAGGTACAAAGGAGAGATGAAGGCAGTAATTTATATAAGTGGTTAATACTTTAGGGTCAAGGGAAAGGGCAGTCTGGAAATAGTACACTGACGACTTTGATGAGCTTTTCGTGACATAAGGCAAACTGATTGCCCCTTCACGTCTGCCTTGACTTTGTATCTTTGAATCACTTTGGAGTGATTTTATTAACATTAACCTAGCAATAAGGTTGTTAAAAGTGGTTAAATTTGCCAGTGAGCTAGGTATCATGAACTTTTATTTAATTAAAGCATACCATTGTTCATTGTTAATTATTTCCAGTGCTGTTAATTAAGACTATTAAATCTGAAGTTTATAAATATAAATCTAAGGGAAATAAAACACAGTCTTGCTTATAAGTTTACATAATATCAGAATATCAAAAATGTTTGTAATTTAAAAAAAAACTAAGACAGATCATAACTTGTGGATCATCTAGGTGAACAGGGTCATTTTTATAAATCTGGTTATTATTTTGTTTTGTCCAGTGTGTAAGATTCTGGTTTGTAAAATTGCTTATTTAGGACATAGTAAATAACAAGATAATAATATGCAGTTTTCATCATCCCTTAACATTATAAACATTTAGCATACTCTTCAAAGGGAAATGCCAACTTATGACCAGGGCTGTAAGTTCTGAAAGTAACTAAAACCAAAATAAAAAATAAAAACTACAAAACCACAAAATTCCTAAAAGTAACATTTAAAAATGAAGAGCTAATATAATATAGTAAAAAGCTAATCTAAAATATTAATATATACTGTATATAAATAATACTAAAACAACATAGATTTGTGTTTATAATACCTATTCAAATGTATTGGCTGATGCATTAGCCTATGGTAACAAATTCAACCTGAAGTGTTATCATGTTAACTATTTTAGAAGCTGTTTGTGAGAAGAAAAAACAAGATCCACCATTAAACACTTCTTCTGTGCTGTTTCAACTTGCTTTACGCACACATCGGTGAACTTTACAAAGTGTCCTTTAGCTGTCCCAGTCTGTTAGTGTTAACTTAAATGCAAGGGTTTAAGTCTAATCATACCATCGCTGTGGGGGATTTGAACTCTTTAAAGCCTGGCAAACCAAATACAATCCCACACACATGCTTCAACGCATCCCAGGCGGCCTCAAACTGAGGCTGTGGCGTCAAAGAGCTTACGAAAATATTGGAGCATATGGGCAAAGTGACACGACTGCCAATTTGATGTCCGAAGCTCTAATCTGCTTGCTCCGATCAGGTAATAGTAGGTTTAGCCAACACAAACAATCCTGATGAATGGCTGGGCAGCGAGGAGTAGCAGCCAGCATTCAGATACAGCATGTGTTTGACAAGCCTGATGTTTGGAGAGCAGAAACCTAAGCCAAACCAGCAGAAATAATCACGCATTACAGTAAGAGGGACACATGCGCTTACACCAACAGATGCACTCACTGTACATCATATTCAACAGCTGATTTCTGTGTGTATTTAATCTGGGAGGTGTCTATAAGGACAGACTAAGTGCTCTGTCTCCTATGAGTCTGAGTAAAGAGAGTGCCAGTGCCTGTGTGTGGTGCTGTTTGTCTGTGGAGGTGGGGGGGGGGGGGGGGTTGTTGTTACTGCAGTATGCATTGACAGTGTAAAGTAGGGCATGGTGGAGGAGCCTGTGGAAAGGGACAGCTGCAATGCAGACAGCCCTGAAGGCAGAGAAAGGGAGCAACCAAGGACCGAGGCCCCTCTCAGAACCCTGTTTCCATTCAGCACAAAACCAGTCCATTCACATGGCACAGACAGCACAGGCAACCGTGAACTTGTGAATCTAGACATAGACAAATGTGTATAAAACACTAGCACGCACATACATGCATACATATATATATATATATATATTTAACAATTCAAGGCAGTATATATATGAATTATATACACTTGTCTAAGTTCAGTTGCTGCCTTATATTTTTACATGTCTAGGTGAATCTCGTATAACTGTTGAGATCAAATAATTTTGATGAGTTAACATTTACTGAATATTTAACACTTATTGATCATATATAGCAATCCACACATCAATGCAAAATGCATTAAATTTGTTTCCATGCACAGTTAGACTACTGTCTACAGTATACCACATTGTTGTGGTTATTCAGCATTTATGGAGTTCTCAAGAAGTTTCTTAATGTATTTTCATTTAGCTCAGTGTTTTATAAACTGAAGTAGAAAAAGGTAGGTTTAGTGGATTAGTGGATAAGAATAATCTTAACTGAATTAGATTGAGTCATCAGCTGGTTTGATTTTAAGCATGGCATGAAACACAGTGCTGCCTGGAAATGAGGGTGCTGAAGTATGCGAGGAAATCACAAAGCTATTTTGTAAGTTATTCCCGACTCTGACTCATGAAATAATGGGTGGTTCAACTGAGTGTGATATTCGGAAGTGAATTTGCACACATTTAACTGAAGCTGGGGAGCATATCAATGGACTATGCTATTAGAAAAACCAATAAACCAAGAAAGTCTTGTTTTTTTTATCATGTTGTATCTCTACAAGTATATAAAAAGACATTGCACAGGCTATAAGCAGTACATTTGGGATGAGGCAGATGTGACTGTTGTTTCTCAGAAGAGGGCCATATCTATAATCATACTCAATCCAGTTACTGGATTTTGGGGTTTACACGCTTATCTCTGCACTGACTCTCACTCCTGGCCATTAAACCACAGCCTCAGCGTCTGCTGTTTGACACTACATTTATCGTTTCTTTTCAGCTGTGCTCTGATGCTCTAATGGCACACAGCTGCCTGCCTTGATTTGTCATAATGCAGAATGGGGGCGGGGCTTTGCTTCTCTCTGCAGCATTGCAGGTACGGAGCCACAGGCTGGAGTCGTTGTGCACTGTAACCATGACCAATATATATAGTCTTCATGCCAGTTCTTATTGTCCACCGATTTAAGTGTGCGTCTAAATTACTGTCTAGTAATTTCCGTGGTCAGTCGATGCTGCTCTCTGCACATTACCTAGACGAGCCAGAACATTAACATATGTTTCTCACAATGTCTCTAATTTAAAGATTACAAAAACAGTCGTTCCAAAATTATTTGTCCAGCTACATACAATTACTGATTCCCAACTTCATTTTCTGTAACGTAAAACATCGTTAACTGTTTTTGAGGGGATGTACTAATCTGGTTTGAAACATTGAGGAAAAAGTGGAATAGTAATTATTAATAGAAAGTCAGGGTTTTTTTTTGTTTTGTTTTTTTTTTTTTTTTTGCTTTCTTTTTTGCTTTTTTTTTTTTGCTTTGTCTTCATGGATCATGGAAAAACTAGGGCGTCTGTTTACCTGCGGCACGTGCGCAGCGTCTGCTCGCACTGAGATTCACGCACGCGCACGCAGGGGGGAGCAGTAGTCAATGTTGCCAAATCTCGTTATAAAGTTAAGCAAATGCACTTGTAACTAAATATGAGGTTCCTTTTTGTTTTGTTCCTGCTGACGGTTTTTCATAATTCATGAAGATAGTGAGGCGTCATGTCTAAAACATACATATATATATACATACACATATATATATGTGTGTGTGTGTGTGTGTGTGTTAGATCAAACATGGAGTCAGCGAGATTTATTTGCAAAATAACATCCTTTAATTAAATGCATATTTTACCAGAAAAAAACTTACTAAAATGTATTTAATGGATTCCAAAACAAGCAACAAAAAATAAACACAACCAAAACATGCTTATATTGTAAAGACTTTATGGGGAAAAAAGGCCGAAGTGTTTATCATAAGCGGACTTGGCAACAACGGCCGTAGTGCTGGAGTAAAGAGGGGCGGGGGGAGAGTACGAGAGTAAGTGAGCGGGCTTTACATTTCTCTCTTCTCTTGCACGTCGCTTCTACACTTGTTTCTATTGTTGATAAGACCATTTAGATCATTCCCACAGTATAAAAAGGATATTTATTTTGCCCAGTGTTAGTATATACAGGGGCAAACTGCGTGTGTGAAACACGGCCATTTGGGACATTGTGGTCAGGATGCCGATGAATGACATCTGCTTTTCCTAAAGACAAGGGACCGTTTGCTTTGCAGGGCGACTATCGATGGACAGTGAAATAGAAGGTTGGATATGTTTAAATGAACCTAGTGTCTTTGTGTGTGTGGTCTTGTCTCTAAAGTTACTACATGTGCTTAGCCCACTTTTAACCCTTATCATTTCCATCTGTAGAAGACCAAGTGAACATAGTGCTTTACTTCAGCAAGAGAAATGTTTTTTACAGTGCGTTTTTCATACCTTTCCTTTAAATGCTAGAATGTGCTTCTAAAAATAAGTCCGTTGAGGCTCAAGTTTATCCGTTCTGACTGAATTCAGTATCTACTGAAGCGCTGCCTTTCGTAGTTTCCTGAACTAAATGTGTCAACTTCCAAAATAGACACAAGACTCTGATCTTGAACATACATGAAGTACGAGGCGCTAGTGAATAAATGCTGGACCAGACCACCTGAATGTTCCGGCGTTTAAGTGTGTGCTTTTTCATTTATTATTCTTTTATAATTAAAGTAAAAAAGGTTCTGTACGCTTAATGTGCTCGCCGACTCAAATCGATCATTTTACACAGGGAATGATAAAGATCCGATTGTCTGACACTTCGTTGCAGCAAAGCATCACACGACAGAAGTGGGAAAAAACAGCTCATTTGCGCGGCAGTCTTGTTATTTAGTGAGTCTGTTAGCTGTAGTCGTGACCGGAGTGTGTGTAACACACAGCAGTCCTGTGATCTGCGCTCTTGTTTTCAGCACCGAGGACAGCGACGCGCCAGGCACGCGCAAGTGAGCTCGTGAAACGTTCAAAAATACGACACAAGTTAGACGAACGAATTGTATAGTGATAATGGGTATTGTTTTTGGCGGGAACATAGAGTTTAGCAATCATTACACTCGTAGTTCTCCAACAATGTCCTCCTCAACCTGTTGATACTGATGTGCGGAATGGAAATCCTCTAGGGATGATTTCTCGCAAGTTAAGCCTATATCGCATGCATTATGAAATCAGTGTTAGAGTTTACCACGCATTTTATGCATAAAATGCTACTTTAAAATTTAAAGGGTTAGCATTCATGTATGATATTTTGAGTTTTTTACTTTTCATTTTTAAAAACAGTGCTGTAGTTCTATATTAGTGCAATAGACTTTGCTTTAATGGCTGCATGACAGAATCTTAACGTTGTTTTCTAGATAATTTACCTAAGCTTAACTTAATTGTAGATAAATACTAAAAAGGTAGTCACTCTAATAATCTAAAAATAGAAAAAGAAATGTATGACTACTAAAATAGTTGTTGCATGGCTGATGCACATGTGAGCTATATCCAGTTTACTGACTAACAAACTGAATATTTTTGATGGGTAGAAAATCAATCGCCCTTTCACCATAAGTACTTGCACAGTTTAGAAAATTGCTTTGTTATCCTGAGGCAACATGGTGCAATTGTAACGATCAGTTAGAAGTGCCAGTCCATTCAGACGGCACTTCAGCTTTCTACAGGACTATCTTTGTGTTTTTCCC